>MU784035.1:0-16026 GCA_026770625.1 Nicotiana glauca | reverse complement strand
TAGGGAAAGGGGCAGGGGGTGGGACAGGGGCCAAAAGGGGTAAAGGGAACAAGATCGCCTGTAGGTTGTGAATTGAATCGTGGAATATAGGGACGTTTGACGGGTAAGTCTATAGAGCTGGCAAAGATTCTCCAAAAGAGGAGGGTCAATATAATGTGTGTGCAGAAGACTAAGTGGGTAGGATCGAAGGCGAGAAATGCATAGGGGTATAAATTGCAGTTCTTTGGAGTTGTGAAGGGCAAGAACAGAGTAGGAATTTTGGTGGATAGGGAGCTCAGAGAGTCGGTGGTAGAGGTTAGGCGGGTGAATGACAGATTGATGACGATTAAGTTAGTTGTTGGAGGGGGCACTCTGAATGTCATTAGCGCTTACATGCCGCAAACGGTCTTGGACAAGGAGGTTAAGATGCACTTCTAGGAGGCGCTGGATGAGGTGGTGCGGGGTATTCCGCCTACAGAGAATTTATTTATAGGAGGGGATTTCAATGGTCATATTGGGTCGTCAGCTGGTGGCTATAGTGAGGTGCACGATGGTTTTGGCTTTAGTGATAGGAACGGGAGTGGTACCTTACTGTTGGATTTTGCTAGAGTTTTTGAGTTGGTGATCTTGAACTTTATGTTTTCGAAGAGGGAGGAACATTTGTTTACTTTCTAGAGTATGGTGGCTAAGACTCAGATTGACTGTCTTCTCCTTAGGAGGTGTGATAAGGAGTTGTGCGAGGATTGCAGGGTGATCCTGAGTGAGAACCTCGCGACTCAACATAGGCTCCTGGTGATGGATATCGGTATCTTGATGATGAGGAAGACGAGGTTTGTATGGGGTTAATCGAGGATCAAGTGGGGAGTTTTGTCTAAAGATAACGCGTGAGAGTTGTAGGGGCGACTGACGACTATGGGTGCCTGGAAGAGTGGGGGGGAGGGGATGCTAGCGCTATGCGTATGGCGACGTCAGACTATATAAGAGAGGCAGCGAGATAGATGTTTAGAGTTTTGAAAGGTTACACTGGCGGGCACCTAGGCGACTGGTAGTGGAATAACGTGGTATAAGGTAAAGTGGAAGCCAAGAAAGCAGCTTACCTTAAGTTAGTAGAGAGCACCAATGAGGATCAGAGGAGAGCTAACTGAGAAAGATATAAAGAGGCTAGGAAGGAGGCAAAATTAGCGGTCATAGAGGCTAAGGCTGCTGCATTTTGTCGGCTATATGAGGAACATAGACACAAAGGTGGGGACAAGAAGTTATTTCGGCTGGCCAAAATGAGAGAGAAGAAGGCTCGCGACCTGGATCAAGTGAGGTACATCAAAGACGATGAAGGTCGAGTATTGGTGGAAAAGGCCCAGATTAAGCAAAGATGACAGTCGTACTTTTATAAACTTCTGAATGAAGATGAGGATGGAAATATCTTATTAGGGCAATTGAGTCACTCTGAAAGCCACCTCGACTTTGGGTATTGTAGGCATATTAAGGTTGCGGAGGTCGTAGGTGCGATGTAAGATGAGTCAGGGAAAAGTGATCGGTCCAGACGAGATTCCAATAGAGTTTTGGAAATATGCGGGTAGAGCAGGCTTGGAGTGGCTGACTGAGCTATTTAATGTTATCTTGAGGACGAATAGGATACATGATGAGTGGTAGTGGAGTACAATGGTTTCGGTGTACAAGAACAAATGGGATATCCAGAATTGTAACACCTATAGGGGTATCAAGTTACTAAGTCATACCATGAAAGTTTGGGAGAGGGTGGTGGAAGGGAGGATAAGGAGGGTGGTGTCTACATCGGAAAATTAGTTCGTGTTTATGCCGGGCCTTTCTACTACGGAAGCTATCTACCTTATCAGGAGGTTGGTGGAACAATACAGGGATAGGAAAAGAGATTTGCATATGGTGTTTATTGACCTAGAGAAGGCGTATGAGAAGGTCTCTAGGGACGTCCTTTTGGAGGTGTCTGGAGGTGAAAGGTATGTCGGTGGCTTACATTAGGGCGATAAATGATATGTATGGTGGAGCTATGACTTGGGTTAGGACTGTGGGAGGTGACTTACAGCCTTTTCTGGTGGTTATGAGGTTAAACAAAGGATCGATGCTTAGCCCGATCTTATTTTCCTTGGCGATGGACGCACTGACACACCATATACAAGGTGAGGTGCCATGGTATATGTTGTTCGCTGATGATATAGTTCTAATTGATGAGACACGAGACAACATTTATGGGAGACCGGAGGGATGGAGGCAGGCCTTAGAGCCTAAAGGTTTCAAGTTAAGTAGGACTAAGACGCAATATGTGGAATATAAGTTCAGCGGCGTGGGGGGAGACGCGGGTGTGGAAGTTAGGCTTGACTCTCAGGTCATTTTCAAGAGAGAAAGTTTTAAGTACTTAGGGTCAATTATCCTAGGATATGAGGAGATAGATAGGGATGTTACGTACCATATTGGTGTGGGGTGGATGAAATGGAGGTTAGCGTTTGGCGTCTTGTATGATAAAAATGTGCCACCGAAGCCCAAATGTAAGTTCTATAGAGCGATGGTTAGACTGGCCATATGGTATGGGGCTGAGTGTTGGCCAGTCGAGAATTTACATATCCAAAAGATGAAAGTAGCATAAATGAGGATATTGAGAAAGATGTGTGGGCATACTAGGCTAGATAACATTAGGAATGAACATATCCGGGAGAGGGTGGGCGGGGCTTTGGTGGACGACAAGATACGGGAAACGCGGCTTAGATGGTTTGGACACATGCAAAGGAGAAACCTAGATGCCCCAGTTAGGAGATGTGAGCGGTTGGCTTTGGCAGGTACAAGAAGAGGTAGAAGACGGCCTAAGAAGTATTGGGGCGAGACGATCAGACATGACTTGGCACGGCTCCAGATTTTCGAGGACATGGCTCTTGATAGAAAGGTGTGGAGGTAGAGCATTAAAGTTGTAGTTCAAGGGGTAGTCAAGCGGTTTTCCTCTTTGTCCCTGTTTCTCTCTTTGTTCCGGCGAGTATGATAGCGTTTTGTCTAGCACTGCTATCGATTTATGTTATGTTTCACACTTTTTCATAACATCTGTGTTACTGCTTTTCCATTTATTTGTTATCTCTCACGTCGCTGATATTATTTTGGGTTTTGTTGTTACAGATCCAGTGTCTATGAGTCGAGGGTCTCCCTGAAAACAACCTCTCTACCCCCTCCGGGGTATAGGTAAGGTCTGCGTACACTCTACCCTCCCCAGGCCCCATTGGTAGGATTTTACTGGATCGTTGTTGTTGTTGTTGATGTATAACTAATACAAGTATTAGTTATACACATGTTGAAAAAATATACCAAACAAGGTATTAGTAATGCATAGAGCTAATGCTTGCATTATTTTTTCTAATACCTCCAACCAAACAGCCCCTTAGTCTTATATTCTACTATTGTTAGATTTCTACTATATGTTGTTCCTTGCTCTTAGTTTTCTTAACATCTTGTTCTTGTTACTTCTTGTTACTACTTGTTTTTCTTCAACTTTTCTTGAGCTGAGAATCCATCGGAAATAATGTCTTTACATTCTAGGTGGGGGTAAGGTTTACATACATACTGCCCTCTTCAGACTCCAATTGTAAAACTATACTGAGTTTGTTATTGTTATTGTTGTCGTTATTCAATTGACTTTCTATTTTTTCCATTTACTTATGTGAAAAAGAGATCGACTAATTACCAACTTGATTTCTCCAAGTCCGATGAACAGGTTCTTACATTTTATTTCTTTTTGTAGTTATTTCACCATCTAACGTCAATTGATCAAAACTATAATGTGTAATTTGTCTAGGCTAAACGAAAGAAAAGAAAAAAAAAATGCATTATAATATTACTAATTTATTAAGTGTAATAAAGTTTGTTTGTACGCTTGCGAGTGGGATGTAATTTTTTCATGATAACATCTACTTTGCAATCATGAAAACATGCTTAGAAGCTAACAAACAGAATTGTCTGAAGGTGCACATTGAATTCACCTATATTAGTGTACTATTTAACAATCATCATTTATTACAACCGTATTTATTTGTTTTTGTGTCATTCTCATATATACTTGAGAACATTACAATTATTGTATATTGAATACAAGTTGAGTTATGGATACTTATTACGACTCGATTTACATATGTATAATTTCATTAGGCCTCCATGATATTTTGTGGTAGCTATACATCATACCATCCGAACGGGTCTAGCAAGAAAAATAATAATTTATATTGAGCTCCAACTTTATGCTATTAGGATGTGATGTGTCCTATTAGCTCTCCCCCATGAAACACACATGTGAGTTCTTGTTGAGATGAATTTAAATTAGTTTTGATGATTAACAAACCGTCGTTGACGAATCAGATCACTTGTACTAGCTGGAATAATTCGTGGTCAACAAGGATTCAATTAATTGATACACTTGTGATAAAGAAAAAGGTTTTTGAAATTGGAGACCGTTTTATTAACTGATTTCTTCTAGGTTTTGGAGCAAAAGTTAGAGTTGTATTTCGGCACAACTTCATGCTTATAAAGCAACACGTTAATGCTATTATCTCTTACACTATTGCATGCAATTACAAGGAAATGAAGAATCATTCAAGGCAAATAGAAAATAAAGCCAGAAGGTGCCAAGCTGCACTACTGAAGAATTTGGTCCTGAAGATGTTGTTAAGTTTTTTAGTTATTGAGTCTTAATTCAATGTTCTTAAATTATAACCAATTTTACTTTTAAGAAGTGTATTAATAGGTTATCAAATTCTGAAAATTTTGTTTTGTTTTCTAGGCTAGAGTTTATGGTCTTGAAAATTTTGCTACAGTCGAGTTGATTATAGAAGTTAAGGTGCTAGAGTTTTCCCTTTGCTTATAGAGTTTGTAACTTAAAATCGAGTTGATTGCCGGGATTAAAGTAATAGAGTTTATAGTCCCTTCAATTATTGAGTTGTAACCTAAAATCCCACACGGGTAGCTCGTAAATTTTACTACCTTTAGGAAGAAGGTTTTCCATGTAAAATTATTTTTGTCCTTTAAATTTAGCATTTTACTTTCTGTTGGTACCAGAATCTACATTGAAGAACCAGGTTCTTTAATAGGTAAAATCAGGTAAAATACAGTTCACCCTCTCATCTCCTCTTTTGTCTAGGTGCACTCTAAAATAATATTTAGTATCAAAGCAAGTTC
Source organism: Nicotiana glauca (assembly GCA_026770625.1). NCBI lineage: Eukaryota > Viridiplantae > Streptophyta > Magnoliopsida > Solanales > Solanaceae > Nicotiana > Nicotiana glauca. The sequence continues at coordinate 10,866 of MU784035.1, read as the reverse complement.
TTTCTAAATAAGATCAATACCTCGAAAGAATCCAAAATGGATGCACCACCAAACGTACAAGAAGGTCAATCAATCACAAGACCACCGTTGTTCAACAAAAAGAATTATGGATGGTGAAAATCAAGGATGCAAGACTTCCTAATGGGTGAAGATTTGGATTTATGGGATGTAGTTATGGATGGTCCTATTATCCCTATGAACAAAAAAAGAGTAATTGCTCCTAAGAATATGAAATTATACAATAAATAAGACAAAAAAGTTGTTGAGAAAAATACCAAGACCAAAAAGATCTTAATCTAGAAATTGGTCTAGATGAGTACAATCGAATCACAACATATACTAATGCAAAGCAGATCTGGGATGCACTGCACACTACTCATGAAGGCACAAATAATATTGCACAGTTAAAAGTCGATATGATCACAAGGCAATATGGACACATTAAGATCCGGTTTCACAGTGATCATTAATGGTTAAACTCTCTTGGAGAAATTATTTCCACATAAACAAAGTGAACGTAATCTCTAAAGCATGATATCTTAAGGCGTTGATTATTGATGGTCTCATTAAAAATCCCAAGATCTATGAGTTGAAGAAGCATTAGGCTCATGAGATGGCTGAAATCCGAAAGACAAGAACCTAGTTCTCAAGGACACTATAAAACTAGAAGCTGATGACGATGACATGGTTTCCAGAAAAAGAGTAGCACCTCCAAACAAAGGCTCGAGAAAATAGCAACTCATATTGGTGTTACAAGTGTGGTAGTCTTGATTACTTTGTTAGGGATTGTCCAATATGGGAGATCGAGTGGAAAAATAATAATGGATCAAGTCCCTAATTGAAATATGTAGAAGAGGACAACATATGAGATTTTAAAAAGTCAGTGCAAATATTATCTGGTTTAAGAGTCGCAGTTCAATCCGCAAAGAACTAAGGCTTAGCTATATCTGTTCAATATTATTAAGAAACACAAGTTCAAACAATTTTCTAGTTATAAAGATTGTGATTTGTATTTTAAACTAACTAACATATACAAAAAAAGCAGTAAATTTATCATCTAACGAGGATGAATGGAGACAAGATTAAGGAAGCCTAGAGTTATAAATTTTTTCAATTATCAAAATCCTTCCTACTATGTCTCTTATAATTTTACCGAAGTATTCTCTACTGATCGCGAATAGTTCAGGTGTCATATTTCTCTCCCAAGTACCTACAATAATTTACTAGGCATATTCTTCTGAACTACACTAGCTCAAATTATCTTACCGCTCACTAAGACCACGTCAAGGCTTTGATATTCCTAAATACGCCTTTAAACCCTCACATAAGTTAGGAGTGATATGATTCCACTACCACCTAAATATGTACCCTTTCCGAAGCAATACATAATAAATAGGTACAGTCAATCGATGACCATTCAATCAACTAGAATAAGTGCATAGTTAAACAAGTAGAGAAATTCTCCTTTCTCAGACCTTAGTTTATAATCCTTAGAACCAAATTCAAACTTTCAAAACTTTCTTTGAGATCTGATTCTTGTACATATTCATTGTATCAATCTCTGTAGGCTATATCAAACCAAAATTGTACTCCCAAGATTTAACCATTCAATATACCTCATAGATCTTGTACCCATAACATAACTTCTGTCTACAATAACTACTCATTACCAAACCCAATACCGGTAATATACCCTATATAAGATAAAACCTCGTGCCAAACCTTCACAATACTACTAATGATAAAAGAAACATGTAGAAACTCATTACCACCCATAAAATTAACAAGTCATGGAGTTACTTGCCTAACAAGATCCATCGTCAAACTGTGAACTGATTAAATGATAGTTTTCTTCCAAACATACCTTATAAAATCTCGATAACACTAACTCCATGTCCAATGACCTTGTCACACATATTACAAGTTTCTTGACCGACATATCATATTAAATGCCATTTAGAACCTCACGTGACGCGATCTGAGAGTCAAATAAGCAACTGTAACGACCCAACATGTTATTTTATGTATTTGAGCTCCGTTTCCCCTTTTGAAGCTTCCTGTATGTGTATTTATGGTTTTATTAATTTCGAGGATGGTTGGTTTCATTTGGAAAAGGTTTTGGGTTGATTTCCTTTGGTTCTTGGGTTCGAAGCTTAAGTTGAAAATATTGTCTAAGGTTTGACTTTTGGTGAAAATAACCCTGGAACGGTATTGTGATGGCTCCAATAGTTTTGTGTCATAATTTTTGACTTGGGCGTATTCTCGAAATTGAATTCAGAGGTCCATAGGTTGATTTGACTTATTTTCCTAAAAGTTGGCAAATTGAGGTTTGGAAATTTCTTTAGGTTTTACCGTAGGTTGAGTTATTGGCTATGGGGTCCGGAATTTGATTTTTTGACTTGGAATAGGTCCGTTTTTATCTTTAGAACTTGTCTACAAAATTTTATGTCATTCCGAGTTGGTTTGATAGGATTCAGACGCTTTGTTGCAGCTCTAGTGGTTATTGAGTTTCCTTTTGAATTTTATGAGTTTTGGTGTCCGATTCGTGGTTTCGGATGTCATTTTGGTGTTTTCATCATGCGAGCGAGTTTGTATGATATTTTTAGAACTGTGTGGATGTTTTATTTAGAGCCCGAGGGCTTAGGTTAGTTTCGGACGTCTTTCGGATAGGATTAAGCTGGTTGTAGATTGCTGGTGTACTGGTACTGCAGTTGTCGCGATTGCGAGCGCCAACATCACAATTGCGATTATGACAAGGGGCCTCAAGTATCACATTTAAGAAACCTTGATTGCATTTGTGAGATATTCCTGGGCTGGGTAGGTTCGCATTTGCGAGATGATCAGACTTTGCAAGTGTGGAGTCAGTGTTGCATTTGCGACATTCCTCTAGGTTGTTTGGCGCCGCATTTGTTAGTCTTTTTTCGTATTTGTAAGGGTTTGCAATTGCAAACTTAAGGTCGTAGTTCTGACTTCTACACCTGAACAAAAGGGCTGAAAAGAAGGGATTAAGTATTTTCATATTTTTGAACCCTAGACTATGTAGGAGGCGATTTGGAGAGGAAGTTTTCACATACAACCTTTGGGGTAAATGATTTTGATCAATTTTTAATTATATTACATGATTATATATAAGATTTAACATCAAATTAATGAGAATCTAATAGATATTTTGGGGATTTTTATCTATGTTTTGAAAAATAAAATTTGGGATTTGAGAGTTAATTTAGACTCGGATTTGAAAATAGAACACATATATGGACTTGTGGGGTTAGGGGTAGTCGAGATCTACCCTTGGACTTGGGTTTTGACTGGGCGGGCATGAGGTTGACTTTTGTTGACTTTCGATCCACATGTGATGGTATTAGGGTGGGTATTGAAGCCACGCGGTGAGATAAGTAGGTTAAAGTGCGTGTAGCTATTTCAAAAAATATATTTTTAAAATAAATGCAAGGCTCATGTGGCGATATAAGAAAGATTATGATTGTGATTTGTGATATGTTAATATGAGGTGTGGTACCTCGATGTAATTCTTGTTGTACATTCGATATTGCAAAGGCTTGCGTAGTTGAACGGTATTTGTTTTTTTTCCCTTATTTCATTCCATTTGTATTTTTGGTTGTAATTGGTTACTTGTTGTCTTAATCATATGTACCCTCTTTGTTGTCATTTGTTGCTTTTATTTCCATTGTTAGCCTTGTGCTGATAAATTGCTTTATTTCCTCACTGTCAGATTACATTAATAGTTTGCATAGGTTCTATGTCTAGTTGGCGTCTTGACCTCTAGTCAGTGTCTTGACTTGACCGTGTCACTACTCTATCGATGTTAGGCTTGATACTTAGTGAGTACCGTTGTGGTGTACTTATGCTACTCTTCTGCATATTTTTGTACAGATGCAGGTACTTCTGCTCGTGCCGGACGCTAGTGATTTGACTCAGACTTTGTGGAGACTTGAAGGTATACCTGCTTGATGCTCGCAGGCCTCAGAGTCACCTTTTACAGACCTTGTGTTACTGTTTCTTTTGTTTTTGAACAATATTATATTAGAGATTCTTAGTATATTTTAGTAAGCTTATGACTCAGTTCTACCGATTTTGGGAATTTGTAACTGTTGATCCGTTTTGGTTTTATCATGATAGTTATCAGTTAAATTTAATATCCTAGTCATTATTTTTAATAAATTCTCAATGTCTATTTGGCTTAGCTAGTCTTAGAGGGTAGGTGCCATCACGACTACCTAAGGTGGGATTTTAGGATCATGATAAGTTGATACCAGAGCTCTAGGTTCATAGGTTTTCGAGTCATAAGAAAGTTTTGTTGAGTCTTGTGAATTGGTATTAGAGACGTCTATACTTTTCATCGAGAGGCTACAAAACTAGTAGGAAATTCTAATTCTTTGATTCTTTATCGTGCAAATTTGTCGATTTTGGGATTTGATTCTTTGTCTTTCTATTCTCTCATAGATGGTGCTGACACGTGCTACTGGATCAGCTGAGAAGACACCCATGCCCTCTACTAGACCCGCGAGAGGTTGGGGTTATGGTGGAGGCGGATGAGGGGCACGTGCCACAACTAGAGCACCTACCATAGCAGCGATGGAGGAGCTACCAGTAGCTTCGGTTAGGGAGCAGGAACCTAAAATGCCTGCTACTACCGCTGCACTCAAGGAGACATTAGTACACTTCCTGAGCATGTTCAATACTTTAGCTCAAAGGGATTGATCCCAGTTACTCCAGCTACATCGTAGGCTGGGGAAGGAGCTCAAATTCTTGCGGCCTATACTCCAGAGTAGTGGGTCCATACTGATCAGGTTCTAGGAGTTATGACATCACAATCCATTATTTCGCTTCAGCTTGAGGTCAGGCTAGAGACATTGGAGGAGGAGCAGAGGATACTTGAGAGATTCAAGAAGTATGACTCTCCTACTTATAGTGGCGTAGCTACTGAGGATGTGTAGGGATTTCTAGATAAGTGCCACTATATTCTCCGCACCATGGACATTATTTCATTGGGCGAATTTGCCTTTACTATATTTCAACAGGAGCAGCCAGTAGGTAGTGGCATGCTTATAAGAAGTATAGGCTAGATGATGCAGCACCACTCACTTGGACTCGATTTTTAGATATATTTTTGAGGCAGTTCGTCCCACAGACCCTTTGGGATACTGGTGCACAAAGTTTGAGCAGCTACGTCGGGGGACTATGACAATGTCAAAGTATGCAATCAGGTCTTTAGTTGCCACAGTCAGAGATCAAGTCAAAAAGTTTATCAATGAGCTCAGTTATGGTCTTAGATTCAGCATGGTGTGGGAGTTGGAGACTGATACTCCGTTTTAGAAGGTTGTGGAGATCGCTCGCAGGTTGGAGCATATATGGGTCCAGAAGAGAGAGGATAGGGAGGCCAAGTGGTCTCAAGATTCTGGAGGATTTAGTGGTGCCCACGCTCTAATTTCAGCTCGTCATGGTAGAGGTTATGTGAGTCGACCTGTTCATTCAGCACTTCTAGCTACTCGTAGTGCTCCAGACATTCCGAGGTCTCAAATCTCCCATTATGCACAACTACTTTCTAATGCACCTCTTGAACGGGATGCCTTCAGCGGTCAGTCTAGCCGACTGGGTCAAATTCAATTTTAGCAGCCATGCCCGCCGAGAGGTTGTTTCGAGTGAGGAGATACCAAGCATATGGTGAGGGACTATCTCAAACTTAGGAGAGATACAACTACACAAACTCCACAAGTTTCACAGAGTCCACAGGGTTCACAGGCCATGGTTGCTTCTCTAGTTGCCACTCCACTTTCACCGCCAGCCAGGGGTGGAGGTCAGCGGGTAGAGCCATCCTGGAGGGGGAAGCCAGGCTGTTTATATGCTTTTGGGATAGGACCGTGTGTCACGACCCGAATTTCCTACCCTCGGGAGTCGTGATAGTGCCTACTAATAGGAGCTAGTCAAGCCAACTCAATTTACTTCTTTTAGAAACTATCGTCCATTTAATGAAAACAAAACATAATATGATAAAGGAGAAGTCTCAAATATAATTAACTGAAAGAGATGCAAAAGTTTAACAAAATCCTCTACCCAAGACTGGTGTTACAATGCTCACGAACGTCTAGAGAATACTAATACAAGGTTTGAATGAAACATAAACTGTCTGCTTCGGTATAAATGATAACAAACTGAATAAAATAGAAAGGACTCCGGGCCTGCGGACATCAGCAAGGCTACCTCGAATATCCCTGGACTGAAAGCTCACTCCCAAAATGCTACTGCTACTCAAATGCTGCTCCAACACCTGAATCTATGCAAAAAAATGCACAGAGTGTAGCATCAGCACAACCGATCCCATGTGCTGGTAAGTGCCTGGCCTAACCCCGGCGAGGTAGTGACGAGGCTAGACCAGACTACCAGATAAACTTGTGCAGATATATATACAAGTACAACAACCTAATAGCGGAAAAAAATAATTAAAACTGGGAAGGGAACATACTTATGGGGTAGCAGATAAAACGGAATATCAAGAATAACAAAAGAAACTACATCTGATTTCTTCTAACACAGAATAAGGGAAAATAAACCACTTTCACTTGTTTCAATTTCCTCTCGTTGCAGGCGTGCAACTCGATCCCATTTCATAATATCACGTGGTAGGCGTACCACTCGCTCCCATTTCATAATATCACGTGGTAGGCGTACCACTCGCTCCCATTTCATAATATCACGTGTTAGACGTACCACTCGCTCCCATTTTATAATATCACGTGGTAGGCGTACCACTCGCTTCCATTTCATAATATCACGTGGTAGGCACGTTGTAGGCGTACCACACAATCCCATTTCTTTCAACACAATACACAAAATAATCCCGGCAAGGGAACAAGATAATAAAATAAACTATTCCGGCAAGGGAGATCCAGCTATAACCAAACTTATTCAATTGCTACTTAATACATTTAAAGCAATGCTCAGTCTCAACAATTACCGGCTCAGTGTTTAAAGATTTCCAACCAAGTCCTCATAAACAACAATTAAGAATTCGATAATTTAGCAATTCAGGACTCACGGTCATGCTCGACACCAGTGTATAGATACTCGTCACCATGCCTATACACCGTACTCGACAAATAGCAATTAGCAAATAAGACTCTACTCCTAGTCCCTCAAGCCAAAGTTAGACCAAACACTTACCTCAAATGCTCCAAAAATCAACTCAAGCCTCTAGTGTAGATTTACCCCTCGAATTCACCACCAAACCGCTCGAATCTAGTCACAAATGACTTGAATGTATCAACAAATGCTAATTGAATCAATTGAATGCTTAAAAAGTAATTTCTCAAAGTTTTACTCAAAAATTCCCAAAATGCCCCCGGGCCCACGTGGTCAAAACTCGAGGTTCGAACCAAAACCTGGTTACCTATTCCCCCACGAGTTCATATCTATGATTTGTTTTGAAATCGGACCTCAAATTGAGGTCCTAATCCTCAATTTTAAGAAAACCTAGGTTCTACCTAAAATCCCCATTTTCACCCATGAAAACCTTGATTTTAAGATGAAAACATGATAAATGATGTTAAAGATTGGATAAATTAAGTGAAAATCAACTTACAATTGAATTGGAGAAGGAAGAGTTCTTGAAAAATCGCCAATGGGTGTTCGGGTTTGAGAAATATGAAAAGTGAGGTCTAAAATCGTCTGTATGAAAAATGCAGGTTGCAGATGTGGGAAATGCGAACATGGGTTCGCAATTGCGAACCCAACAGGTCTGGGAATTGTGAGATATTAGTTCGCATTTGTGAACACTAGGCCTCAATGCAGACTTTGCATTTGCGACTGGGCGGCCCTCGCATTTGCGGACAAGTTGTCGCATTTGCGACCCAAACAGAGATCCTACCTTCTCGCATTTGCGATGGAGAATTTGCATTTGCAAGTCTTGCATTTGCGAGAAATCCTTCTCAAATGCGAAGACACCAGACCTGACCTGCAAGTATTTTTCCAAAGTTCAAAAATGCTACTCGACACCTATTTAAAACTCACCAAGCCCTCGGGGCTCCAAACCAAACATGTACACAACCTCAAAAATATCCTACGGACTTACTCGTGCGATCAAATTGCCAAAATAACATCGTTTACATAGAATCAAGCCTCAAAACACATGATTTTCTTTCAACTTTCATAAAACTCAAATTTCCCATTTTAAGTCCGAAACACGTCAAATGATGTCCATTTTCAACCAGACTTTACAGAAAGCGCTTAACACATATTTAAGACTTGTACCAGGCATCGAAACCAAAATACGAGCCCGATACCATAGACTTCTGATCAATTTTCATTTCAAAATTCCATATAAATTCCAGAAAAATAATTTTACACAAAAATTCATTTCTCGGGCTTGGGACCTCGGAATTTGATTCCGGGCACACGCCCAAGTCCCATATTTTTCTACCGACCCTACGGGACCATCGAATCATGGGTCCAGGTCCGTTTGTCCAAAATGTTGACCAAAGTCAATATTATGCATATTAATATCAAAATTCACCATTTTTCACACAGAACTCATATATAAGATTTCCGGCTATGCACCCGTACTACGCATGCAAATCGAGGCAACTAAACGTGAGGTTTTCAAGGCCTCGAAAGCACAGAAAAAGAGAGAAATTCGGTGATGACCCCTTTGGGTCGTCACATTCTCCGCTTCATATTCGTATGTGTCGTCCTATTTTGCACCCTACCTAGTTATGCCTAGTGATGCTTTGGGTATTCTTGTTTATGTATCTACACTGGTGGGTGATTCTATAGTGGTCGACCGAGTTCATCGTTCCTGTGTGGTAGTTGTTGAGGGTCTTAAGACCTGTGTTGATTTATTGCTCTTAGATATGGTGGATTTCGACATCATATTAGGGGTGAATTGGTTGTCCCCGTATCATGCTATCTTGGATTGTCACACCAAGATCGTGACCTTGGCTTTGCTAGATTTTCCCCGATTGGAGTGGATAGGGACCCCAGGTCATGCCACCCGCAGTGTTATTTCATATGTGAAGGCTCGACGTATGGTCGAGAAGGGGTGTTTGGCTTATCTGGCGTATGTTTACGATACTAGCACAAAGGTTCTATTTATTGATTCTGTTTCTATTGTTCGGGAGTTCCACGAGGTTTTCCCTTCAGACTTGCCGGGTATGCCGCCCGACAAAGATATTGATTTTTGTATTGATCTTGCTCCGGGCACTCAGCCCATTTCCATTTTGCTGTATCGCATGGCCCCGCCAGTGTTTAAAGAGTTAAAGGATCAGTTGCGAGATTTGCTGGAGAAGGATTTCAGTAGACCCAGTGTTTTTCCTTGGGGCGCGCTGGTGTTATTTATGAATAAAAAAGGATGGTTCGATGAGGATGTGCATTGATTACCGGCAATTGAACACGTGACAATTAAGAAAAAGTATCCATTGCCGAGGATTGATGATTGTTTGACCAGCTTCAGGGCGCAAAGGTGTTTTCAAAGATAGAATTGAGATCTGGCTACCATCAATTGAGGATTAGGGCATCCGATGTCCCTAGGTCAGCATTTCGCACTCAGCATGGGCATTATGAGTTTTTGGTCATATCATTTGGGTTGACCAATGCCCCAGCAACATTTATGGAGTTGATGAACCGAGTGTTCATGCCTTATTTGGATTTTTTTATGGTAGTCTTCATTGATGATATTCTGGTGTACTCCTACAGCCAGAAGGAGCACGAGCAGCACCTCAGAGTGGTTCTTCAGACTCTGAAGGATAGTCAGTTGTATGCTAAGTTCTCGAAGTGCGAGTTTTGGTTGAGTTCAGTTGCATTTCTGGGTCATATTGTATCATCAGAGGGCATTTAGGTGGACTTGAAGAAGATTGAGGCAGTCAAGAACTGGCCTCGACCAACATCAGCTACTGAGATTCGGAGTTTCTTGGGGTTTGCAGGTTATTATCGCCAGTTCGTAGAGGGATTTTCATCCATAGCAGCCCCGATGACCAGATTAAACCAGAAGGATGCCCAGTTCAGATGGTCAGACGAGTGTGAGGTGAGCTTTCAGATGCTCAAGACAGCTCTGACTACGGCACCGATATTGGTTTTGCCCACAGGCTCAGGGCCTTATACAGTTTATTTCGTATTGGGCTTGGTACGGTATTGATGTAGGATGGCAGAGTCATTGCTTATGCTTCGAGGCAATTGAAGATCTACGAGAATAATTATCCGGTTCATGATCTAGAGTTGGCAGCCATTGTTCATGCTTTGAATATTTGGAGGCATTACTTATATGGTGTGACGTGTGAGGTGTACACTTATCATAAGAGTTTGAAATACTTGGTCAAGCAGAAGGAGTTGAACTTGAGGCAGCAGAGGTGGTTAGAGCTATTGAGGGTATGATGTTACTATTTTGTACCACCCGAGGAAAGCCAATGTGGTGGCCGATGCATTGAGTAGGAAGTCTGTCAGCATGAGTAGTCTTTCTTATATTCTGGTCAGCCAGAGACCGCTTGCTTTGGATATTCAGGCCTTGGCCAATCGGTTTGTGAGGTTGGACATTTTTGAGCCTAGCAGGGTGTTAGCTTGCACGGTCGGTCGTTCTTCATTATTGGAGCGTATCCGTGATCGGCAGTTTGATGATCCCCATTTATGTGTCTTGAGAGACACGGTGCAGCGTGGAGGTGCCACGAAGGTGACCTTAGATGATGATGGTGTTTTGAGGTTTCAAGGGCGAGTTTGTGTGCCCAATGTCGATGGGATTCGAGAGTTAATCTTAGCGGAGGCTGTCACACCTCCTTTTGGCGCGCCGCGAGGGGCGCGAGGGAGTTTTTTCCAATTAAAGGACAATCGAAACGGGATTATTATTAAGAGATTCAGAGTCGCCAC
>MU784034.1:17233-28604 GCA_026770625.1 Nicotiana glauca | reverse complement strand
TTTCTATCTTAGGAGAAAAATTCATCGGACTAAGATTTTCTATCTTAGGAGAAAAATTCATCGGACTAAGATTTTTTATCTTAGGAGAAAAATTCATCGGACCAAGATTTTTTTTATCTTAGGAAAAAAATTCATCAGACTAAGATTTTTTATATCTTAGGAGAAAATTTCATCGGACCAAGATTTTTTATCTTAGGAGAAAAATTCATCGGACTAAGATTTTATGCACGATATCAAGACAAATAAAGGTAAAGATTTGGGAAACTTCCCTTTGCCGGCTCTTTTTTTTTTTCAATTTCCTTGCGCTGCTTTGTTCCTGTTACATACAAAGAAAAATTTGTCAGTTTTGAAAGTGGTGATCAGTTGTGACGCTCTTGCTGGGGATGATTTCTTCCTTTCCCCGCTCTACTTCGCTCAACCGCCTTGAACTTGGTTGAAAAATTCCGACCTTCTAACTAATCCTTAGTCACAAAACTTCCCAACTATTATTTCTAGTCTCCTCATCTGACCTCACATATTTCCCGTGACAGCTGATTGCCATTTGAAGATCTTGCCTGCTTACTGGTTCACCAGTTTCTGTCATCTGTATCACTGCAATACATTTTCTCCGTTCAGACCCAATATCTTCTTTTTGTGGCATTGCCCGTGAACTGGCATTTCCCCGAGCTTTGAGTCTCATATGAATTTCCAAAATATGTCCATCGCTCTCCGCGATGTTCTTTCTTGATTTATCCACTAGCCTTGGCTTTATAACCTTCGATTTCTGCTAGGGATATCCTTCTTGACACTGGTCCACCCTTTTGTCAATCTCATCATCGAATATACCCTTGATTCAATCACCCTGGCCCTCCTTCTGTTGCACTGTCCATGAATTGATATGGACCAATCTTGGGTATTTGCACGAATCTCAAAGCATATTGACTATTACCAGCTCAGTGCGCTTTTGTTGTCCTTTTCTGACTTATACCACTTTGATGTACTAGTCATATCTCGGCTTGCATAATTGGAAAGTTGATGGCAAATTTTGAAGTCATTTCTCGCTTGTTCTGACCAAACAGACTCAGGAAAAGGAAATGGACAAGATAAAAGAACAGAATAAAAGACAATGAAAAAAGATGACTCTCTAACAAGAAAAACTATAAAAATAAAAACCTATCAAACGCGGATACCAACTCTAATGGTCATGACATGCACACGTGGCCTATCCTCCGTTGCTAATCGTCTTTCACAATCTTTGTCTGGTGATTTCCCATCTGATTCTCAATCTTTATTCGACTTGTAGTGCTCAGGGGTTTTTCACTAGCAAGCCTCTCTTATTTTGGTTTTTCTCTCAACTTACAATCGCCTCATGGTGCCCGTAAAGGTTTTCACCGGTAAGACTCTCTCATTTGTATTACTTTTCAGCTGGGGATTGGAGTGTTACCGATAAGACGCTCTTATTTTATTTCTTTCTGCTGGGGATCAGAGTGTTATTCTCGACTTCTATTTCCCTGACTTAGCATCTTTTGAAGACTGATCAGAAGGTCTTTCTTTGGACCGTAATGTGGGATTTTGGATAGGCTAGAAATAAAGGGTATTAAAGGCTCAAACAAATCAACTTGGGTTCAAAATTACAACCTTCGGAACTAGATTTCTTTACAACAAACACAACTTCTGCCCCAGTTTCTCGCTTGGGGATCTTTTGATTTTATTTACACTATGACCGAGCCGTGAAGTGCCTATGTATTCTCTTTAAGGAATCAGGTCAAACGTAGTTCCCAATTCCTTGTTGTTATAGTTTTCCTTTTTCACTTATTATTTTTCTTCTTTTCTTTTTTTTTTTGGTCGTTTTTGTCGTTTTCTTTTTCTTCTTTCTCTTTTTCTTTATCTCTTTATCTTCCATGTTTGTGTTTCTAACCTTTGCTACTGATTCCGAAAAAGGGGTATGAAAAAAAACAAATAAGGCTCAAAAAATGGGTAACGAAGGATAAAGTGTTTAGGTAGCAGAACAAAATGCCTCCGTCATTTTAATTTTTAAAATATACCAAGTACAGACAACGCCATTAATCAGACATTCGTAACATCTTCTGCTCGGGACAGACTTGACAACCATACACACATTCGCCCTTTTATTTGTCTTTTTTAAAGCACCGTTGGGCAACACTCTCATTTTAATTATCATGAACGACCCCTGTCAATTTGGCCAACTTGCCTTTACGGTTTCCTTTATGTCTTATCCGCCCACAGTTCCACATGGTTCGGGCTTCAAATGATCTCAAACTATTTTTATTTCCGTTAAGTGTCCCAATCATCTCCTAATGGTTTTATGATTAACTTTTAAGATTAGGCCTAAACTATGCGCACATGTCATGTCATTAGAATCGGCGTTTGAACAAAAGATAAAACAAAAGGATAAAAAGGAACTAAACAACGAAGATGACCGGAAAGAATAAAGGACCGGAATTTGCACTAGACAAACGGTGAAATGGTTAGCATAACCAAACAAGTAAAACAAACTGGAGTACAACCTTGGAACAACCCTGAAACACACCTGGACAAAACTAAGGAAACCGCTATGACAAAAATGGAAGGATAAGAGGGTTTGACACAAGACAATATCCGGATCACAACCCTAAAATAACCCGGACAACAGAAATGACAACAAAATAAACCACCAAAACTCCTCTCCGATTGACCAAGAGATGGAGCGTCTTTCCAATTACCAAGCACGACATCTCAGCCACTGAGCTTCGCATCAATAATACCAGGAACTTCACAAGTCTGAGGTTCTCAGAGAATTCTCACATTCCTTTTTCAAAACAAATCATGCCCAACATCCCTGTCACATTACACGAAGGCGATGGACTTTGGTTGGTGTCCGCTGCATCCGGATTTTGCACGACAATGTCACATGTATCAACAAGCTCCTGAATTGCTTTCTTCAGCTTCCAACACTTTTCTATATCATGCCCCGGGGCATCTGAGCAATATGCGCACCTTTGAGAAAAGTCACACTTCTTTGACAGAGGGTTTGGCATTTTTATCTGGATCGGTTTCAACATGCCGAAATGCTTCAACTTTTGAAACAAACTGGCATATGACCCTCCAACAAGGGTGAGAGTCTCTTCTCGTTTCAGCAACCTCTCGTTCCTAAATGACTGATTTGGCCTAAAACCTGACCCAGGGGGTTTCTGGTATGTCGTGGGGGTGGATAGGCATTTCGTGGAGCTGGGTACTAGGAAAGTGAAGCATGTATTTGGGAGTCCCTTGGAGAGAAGTAGAGTTGGGAGGAGAGTAGCGTTGGGAAAATATAGTTGGACGTCGAGTGATGAAGCTACTCGGGTGGCTGGGAAAGCTGTCATAAGCGGGTAGATATGGAGAGTATGAAGGATCATCCACTATTGTGTTAGGTGTTTGGGTAAGGACAGAGTCCATGAAGCTCGGCGGTGGCGGGGGTGGTGCTTTCCCAGCCATCCATGCCCGATACATGTCTGCCACATGCTGTCTCAAAATTTTTACCTCTTCTACCAACCCTTTATCCTGTTCAACCAGCTGTTTTCGGGCATCGGTACCAACACACTCAGTTCTGAGGTTCTCTGCCATTGTCTTTTGCCTTTGTGTTGCAGGGAAGATTTACTCTAGAACCACAACCAACCACATTTCTGATATGAATACAACAAAATGAAGCCATCACGTTAGCGTTAGGGCATTTGACAGACAGGTAAACACACATCAGGGATGCAATGCACCTTGGCAGTTAACCCTCTCTATCATGCACTTGCTTCAGTTACGTGCGTCATTCCGGCTTCTCGTAATTGTACCCCTTTTGAACATCTCCCAAACTTTCCTTTATTTTATTTCTTTCTTTTTGTTTTTCTGTTATTCCTTTTTTTCTTTTCTTTTTAGTGGTGGTCAAATCTTATGTGGATTGCCTACGTATCATGGCCCCGCATGAATCAGACCGTGCGTAGTTCGGGCATAAATGCCAAATGATTTATTAAAAAAATTGGACTTTTCTTTTTTCAAGTTTTTCCATAAAATCAAAAACCGTATTTACTACGACACATTTTATTACATTATTAACAGACTCCAAAAGACTCTAACATCAAAATGGCCATACTGCCTAAAAATAGACTAACAGAAAATCATCACTGTTTTTCCAAAAATTTTCATAAAATATCCGGTCTTGTCAATACGGCCTTTCAGCACTTCGAAGAAGATTTAAAGGTTGTGTTTGCTAACCAGCCAAAAAATTTGAGAAATGATCAAAGGTTGTTGTTCTTGCAAAAACAGCCTTCCGGCATCCTTTTGGGGACATTTGGCTATTTTGGACAAAAATGACATCACCTTCACTTATGAAAAAACAACGATATTTATTTACACCCTAAAAAAATCTTCCTTTTTTTTTCTTTTAATATTTTTTATATTTTTTTTTCAAATAATTTTTCAAATAGTTGAACCCGATATGAGTTGCCTACGTATCCCACATCCAGTGAGAATCAAACTTACGTAGTTCTGCCCAATAAAATAAACTATTTTTTAAAACAAAGACACTTTTTCTTTTTTCTTTTTTCTTTTTTCTTTTTTTTTTCATTTCATCGACAAATAAAACAAACTATTTTTGAAGGCAAGACTATATTATTATTTTTTTATTTATTTTTTCATTTCAGTGGCAAATAAAATAAACTGTTTTGAAAAATAAAAACTTTTTTTTCTTTTCATCGGCAAATAAAATAAACTATAATTTTTTTTTCTCAAAAATCCGACAGAGTTTCAGTACTATTTGGACATTGGTACTTTCAAAACAAATGATTAATTCCCTTAACTGCCATTTCTTCTTCTTTTCTTTTTTTTTTCAATTTTTCCCAATATTCAAAAAATCGGTCAGCATGCAAGTCCGAAGCAAATAAATGCACAGGTAGCAAGTAAGATGCATCACGATGGTCNCTTTGTTATTCTAGGTTTAGAACCTGGGTTTATTGTTCTAGACCTGGCTTACCCGAGCGGACAACTCGAGCCGAGGGGGGCAGCGTACCGGGGATACAGAAGCTCCGTCGGCTTAGCAACTTGTCCGAACCTCGTTCTAAACAGAAAAAGACTCTAAACAGAAGAGAAGTCACACGAAGTGCACCCTTCTCCATGATGTAGAAGACTTAGAGAGAGGAAGGATTCGTAATAATTTATATACAGTTCACCAATATCAAAGCGGTAAAAAGCAGCATTTTAGCACATTAGGTCCAAACATGTGAATAAAATCAGATAATAAATAAAGCCAAATATAACAATTATTCTAAGCTCGAATTTCTAACACTGAACCACTGGTTATGGGTTAATTTCCCCATCAGAGTCGCCAGAGCTGTCACACCTCTTTTTTACCAACTACGCCCCTGGAAGGGGCGTAATAAAGGGAGTTTTTCCAATTAAAGGACAATCAAAATGGGATTTATTATTAAGATTCAGAGTCACCACTTGGGAGATTTATGGTGTCCCAAGTTACCGGTTGAATCCCGAATCGAGGAAAAGATTAACTCTGTATTACAATCCGCGAACCAGAAATTCGGATAAGGAATTTTGTTAACCCGGGAGAAGGTGTAGGCATTCCTGAGTTCCGTGGTTCTAGTACGGTCGCTCAACTGTCATATTCGGCTTATTTATCTGATTTTAACAATTATGAACCTATGTGCAAATTTTAACTTTTAACCGCTTTTATTTATTATTATTTTTTAACGAGAATTGTAACGTCGTGAAAATACATCTCGAACTACGTCACATCAATGCACCCGTGGTTATTGACATATTTCGGCTTCGCTGGGATTTGAATTTGGGTCACATAAATGTGCACCAGAGTTTAGGGAGATAATGTTATTAAATACGCGCCTAAAGAGATTAACGCGTTATTATCTTTGAGGAAAGCCATGAAGTTCACTAAACGGCCCGTCCCGAAATCTAAGTATTTTTATATAATCATTTATTGAGGGCCCCGCAATTTGTGCATTTTATTTGGCGAGGCTCGTCTCGTTTATTTTAGAAAGGCACACCTAAAGCAATTGCGATTTTGTAATCTATTTGTCTGTAATAACAAAATAAAATCCTAATTAATGAGCCTTATTTAGGAGCTATTACTTTTGAATCTATGACTTCCAATTAAGTCAAGCCCTCAACGGTTTTGGGACCTCAATATTTGCCCAGGAACGAAATGGCCAACCTGCCTTGACAAGTTGTTACGTGCATGAAGTTCGGGCTGTCTGTGAAAGATGTTGAAGCCCAAACTGTTCGATAGCGGACTGTTAATCTTTTAAATTGTTAAATCAAACCAAGTTTTAACTCAAATTGAATACACATACACTGAGATGCTCCAAATTATTCAACATGTACTCAACGATTATGAAGATTACCTTACTTGCTTATCTATTAGTGAGTTCCTAATTATCACTATAAAGGGAAATCAGATGGAATGCAGGTTGGATTTGAACAACAGTAATTACTAACTCAGACTAACAATAATAAACCAGCACTCAATACTTAAGAGAGTCATGAATTTAGAAATGGATTACTGAAGATTATTAGAACTGCTTATCGCCCAACACCTGTTGATTATTAATTCAGTGTCCAATTGCAAAACTATTCCTCATACAGATCCAAATTGCACTACATTAGTAGCAATAGCTAAACAAAAACATACTTCTCCAATTAGTTTAACAGTCCTTAAGCTAAACAGTCCCAGATTTACCATTTCAAAACAGTCCTATTTTAATTACAATAAGCACTCAATCACACACTACAGAGAACTACCTAATGTAACAAAATTATCCAAATAATAGAACTACGGCAGATATTCAACATCAGTTTCATTTCACGTTTCCAACAGATGGAGCTACATCGACATAGGCTCGAAATATGTACCTGGAATTAAATGCAAAATGAAGAAGTAGTGAAGGTCAGTTGAAGCAGTAGTGAATAACAACCCAGATTTAACACCGCGAATCGAGTTCAGTTCCAAAAATGCCACAGGATTCAATCAGCAACAAATCAGACAGCCGCAGCAAATGAAAACCACGTATAATTGAACCCAAAATGACTTCACAAAACCCAAACAAACATCACATAGATGCAGCACCAGTAAATGATCCCAGAACAACTCAATTGCAACCCAAACTAATAGAAATCCAACCTGCAACAACTCCTAGAATCTCAACTCAATGGAACAGTAGAACCAAGTGTGTGTATCTATATTTCTGTGTGTCCTAAAACTCTCAGCAAGCTCTTTATATATTCTTCACTTTCAGACTGTTTAAGACTCTCCAAAATGCTCCCTCGAAGTCCCCTTAACTCTGTCCAGGTCTCTATTATTTATACCCCAAGACAGACTCTCTCCCCACTCAGACCAAGTTAAGAAACTATTCTTCCCATGATATTCCCTGAACACCCCATTATTAAGTGTCTATTCTCATTGTTTAATTCAATTAAGCATGGGTGACTTGTTTTTAATTACTTTCCTTAACCCTTACCCATATCAAAATGTCTTGTTCCCCACTTATTATTAAACAATAATGATACAACAGTACCTTACTGACAGACCACTCAGATTAACCCCCTTTCTTCAACTTTTGAATTCCTAAGTTACCCTTACGAAATCCCTGAAATTACTGCCCTAACCTGGTTCTCGTTTAATCTGTACCAGACCTCAACTATAACCAATTTACTAAATGAGAAATCCTACCAATTGACTAATTAAGCGCATGAAACTAATTCACAATCAACAACATTAGGATAACTCAGCAAGGTCAGATTCATATCAGAACAAACAATGGGATTCAATTCATGAAACTCGAATTAGATCAGGTAGCATCAAAACAGAGATGAAAGATTCAGGAAACAAACTAACACGACTCTACATTAAACCTAAAACAGGAACAAATGAACAATGTACACAAACTGAACGAAGACAAACTAGGATTCATCTGCAAAATGATAGACAAACACAGATGAAACACTTTGAACTAATAGTGAGCAATTACGGGATAGCCACAGTTTTATATAGGACTTACTAACACTGACTAATCCGATTCAATCAAACAAAACAAAGAAATAACAGAATCGAGAGTAAACACAAAAACAGTCGATCCTAAAAACAAAAATAAGAAAAATGGTAGAAGATGAATTTAATGAACGAAACAAATCAGAAAGAAAAGAAAAATGGAAACCTAATAGTTCAAGGCCGGGGCTCGAACCTTCAAATCCTTTTGGACTTGGGTCCAATATGGACCCTAGTCGAGTGTTCTCGAACGAGAGCACTCAACTAAGGTTCATTTTGACCTCAGTCTTTGAGCCAGCTTCAGACCAGTACTCGAAAACCTTTGATTCGAGACTCTCCAGCAGCATTCGAGGGTAAACCAACACGGGCCCCAGAAGAGGGAGATGAGGTGGTTACGGGGTGTAACTTTGGGGGTTATCGGACGACCTAGGGCTTCGGACCAGTTTTTCGATCTAATATTCGAAGAGCTCGGGGGTGATTCGAAGCAAAACGAGTATGGATTTGGGGAGGGGGGATCATGGTGGTTCAGGGGTGTGATTTTCACGGCCATCGGAGCCGGCGCTGCCGGGTTTCAGGCGAAGTGGAGGGTTGGCGGCTAGGGTTCCTCGTCTCTTCAGAGACGAGGTTGAGAGAGATGAGGGGGGTCTGGTGAGTGAAGTGGAATGGGGAGAGGGGTTTGGGGAGGGGGGGGTCTTTGGTATATTAAAATGCAGGGGTTAATCTGAGCTGTTGGATTACAAAAATCCAACGGCTGTAATCAAGTTCCAAGGTGAAACAGGGTCGTTTAGGTAGTAATAGGGTGGGTCAGGTTGTGAACCAGTTGGGTCGGGTTGTAGGACTATCACGATGGACCATTCGATCAAACTAAACGAATGGTTCAGATCAACGGGCCTGAAACAACGTCGTTTCCTCGATACTGGGGGGCGGACTGGACCATCGATCAATTTGAGATCAACGGCCCAGATTGAACATGACTAAAACTACGTCGTTTAGACGTCTGTGAAGCCTGATCAGTTGGACCGGGTTAAGGTGTTTTTGGGCCTGGTTTTAATTCAAAAAGAGCCCAGTCCGATTTTCTTCTATATTTTTGTTTCTTTTTCTTTTTTTTTTATTTCCTAACAAAAAATCCTAGATTAAATTATAAAACTAAAATTATCTTAAAATACTAATTAACTCTTAATAATAATTATCACATAAAATTAAACACCAATTAAAAAATAAAATCACACAATTTGGACATTAAATACTAAAAATTCCAAGTACATTATCTTTTGTGATTTTTCATTTTTGACACAACAAACTTAATTACTCCTAATTGTACAATTAAATCCTAAATGCAAATGCGACATATTTTGTATTTTCATTAATTTAAATAAATAAACATGCACACACAAACGCAAAATATCACGAAAAATTCATAAAAATGCACAAAATAAAAAAGATAATTTTTGTTTTGATTTCTTTGAAAGCAGTTCGTATGGGGAAAAAATCACGTGCTCACATCCGAGATATATTATTTCTTCCATTTACCTGTTATCTTTCTATTCTGAATTGATATATCCCCCGCAGCATGCTACCCCTCCCATACTTGACTGTTTTTTTCTGTACTTCTTTTCCGTTGTATATAGTTGAATTGCATAGGTTTATTTAGTAATCTGGTCCTAGCCTCGTCACTACCTCGCCGAGGTTAGTCTAGGCACTTACCAGCACATGAGGTCGGTTGTGCTGATACTACACTCTGCACTATGTGCAGATCTCGGAGCAGCTTTTAGACCGTAGATTGGGTGGCTACCTTCAGTCCACGCCGAGATCCAAGGTAGACCTGCAGGCGTCCACAGGCCCTAGCGTCTCCCTTTATCCCTTATTTCCTATTTTATTTCCTTAATTCCAGAAACAGTGTATCGTTTATTTTCAGACTTTCTATGTAGTAAGTCTTAGATCGTCTGTGGTATTGTAACACCAGTTCTGGGTGGTTGAGGTCCATATCGTTGTATTGGATTCATGTTCAGATCGCTTATTATTTTTTCTTCCGCTTATGTTAAATTCCGATGTTTAAATGTTATTACTTCATAATGGTTAAAGAATATAAAATGGGTAAAAAGGTAAATTGTTCAATAATTGGCTTACCTAGCTCACATTAGTAGGCGCCATCACGACTCCTGAGGGTGGGAAATCCGGGCTGTGACACGCAGTTGTGGACCTCGAAGAGTGCCTAACACCTTCTCTTCGAAGTAATTTAAGCCCTTACCTGTTCTTTGGTGACACAGACTAGTCAAACAGAGTTATTTGGAAATAGGTACCCTAACGCACCTCAAAATCGTTAGGTGGCGACTCATCTCTTTTAATACCTCCTATAAAAGAGTTGCCACACGCCGAAATTTGCTTTTGTGAGAAAACGGGGTGCGACACCCTTCACGTCCCCCTCCCTACCCCAAACGTTTTGTTCTCCTTCGTCATAACCCATCACAATGAGGAGACTCGAAAAGAGTAGTGGTCTGATGGTTATTCGGCAGAGAGGTGGTAGAAGTATGGTGTTCTGTGTACCAGTCAGTAGAGAAAGTCTTGAAAAAAAACTCTTGGGCCGTTTGAGAGTATGGTCAGTGGAGACGGTGAGAAGGTACTAGTTGGGTGTGTTGTCCGAGAGTATCGGTGTTAAAAAAAATGAGAAAAAAATGGAGATCCGGCGGTTATTTGAAGGTGATCGGCGAATAGTAGTATTCTTGTTTAAGAAAATAACGTCTGATTCTGGGAGCTAGATGGACCTAAAAAATTTTGTCAAATTGAAATACATGGGACCAAAATTCAAAGAAAATATACATAACTAAACTCATCTTTATGTTATATAAGCCCTTCATGTTTTTTTTTTTGGTTGATGTCATTTTGTCAAAGCCATACCACTTTGCCCTTCTATCCATTTTCTCATACGTGGATAATCTCCTTTAAAGTAAACGTTGAGTGATCACGCCCAATTATGCCTTATAAAATGACAATGCGGTCGTTGCAAATATAATCTGGTTTACAAGTTTGGAGTCGAATCCCACAGAGAACTAAGGTTTAGCTACAGCTGTTCATTATCACCAAGAAGACAAGCTTGAACAATTACTAACTTATAGATATTAAGATTCTTGTGTTTAAATAATTAACTAACAAATTAAAATAGTAAATTAACAACTAACGATACTGAGGGTTAGAGAAAAGATTAAGGAGGTCTAGAGTTAGGATTTCCCCAATTGTCAGAATCCTTCCCGCTATGTCTTCTATAATTTCGCCTAAGTATTCTCTACCAATCATGAGCACTCTTATTACCGTAAATCTCTCCCGAGTAATTACGACAATTTACTAGACGCACTCTCCCGA
>MU784034.1:4384-16987 GCA_026770625.1 Nicotiana glauca | reverse complement strand
AATACTAAAAGTCATAACCAACAATGAAAAATAGGAAGAGGAAGAAAAAACTCGTAGAAGAATTCTCCGCCTTGCTCCCTATGTGTTCTTGCCTCCAAGGGTATTGTCTAACCCTAAAGTAGTGTCTGTTGCCTTCTTAGATCTAATTTGTGTCCAAAATATGTCTCTTCTTTGTTCTTGGGCGGCCTCCTTTGTTTAATATAGGGTTTAGGGCCCATGTTTTGCACATAAGTCCCTGAAATTTCCGCCTCCTTCCACGGTTTTCCGCGGTCGCGGTGGAACCGCGGCCAAACATACCCTCTGATTCTTCAGTTGTCCGCGACCATCTTCTACCGCGGTTCTGCCGTGATCGCGGTAGAATCGCAGTTTTTTACCCTGTTCCTTTTAGAATATGAAAAAACATAAAACATAAAAGTTGTAGCTCTTTGAGTTAGCTTTCCAACCATATATTGTGGAGCCAAAATGGAGTTCTGAGAAAAGAGTTATGTCCAAGTTACTAGACAGTGCGCAATATGCCTCATCGAGTCTTCGTTTGTTCTCAACTATCAAATTTGACCCCCGAACACGATCCCGGCTTAATTGCTTGAGCTTTTACTCAGACTTCAAAACTTCAAATCACTTAAATTCATTCCATAACATCTATATAGCTCGAAATCACACCTACAAGGCATAAAACACACCGTTAGCGCAAAACACTAGCGATTAAAGCGCAAACTCAATTAAAGTGCAGTAAATTAGAGTGTAATAATCGGTTAAAATACGGAATTATAATCTATCATCGTTGAGGCAGTCGAAAATAGTACCAGACAATGATTTGAGGTGGATAGTGATAGAAAATTTTGCAGAAGAAAGAGTGAAGATAAGTGAAATTCGTGAGTTCTGTTATAAAAAAAAGTGATAAACGCAATTTTAAAAAGCTACACTTAAAAGGCGTTTATTGGACAATTTAAAAGGGCCATTCATATATTTTACCTTTATAATATCAGTTTCACCACTTAAATTAATTTTCGGTATTAAAAGCTTATAGTTTATTTACAATTAGCTAATCAGATGGGCTCTTAGTTCGATATAGCAAATATGGATCTGTTTTTTTTCTTCTTCTCCTTTTTTATATGACATTATTACTATTCTTCCTTTTTTTTTTACATGACATTTTTAATTATAATTTATAAAAAATAATGATATATTTTAATATTTGAAATCAATTTTAATGTTAAATTTATTAGTTTACCTTTAATGTCATGCTTTTATAATTTGTAGTCATAAAAATATTTTAACATATATTTAATACGACAAAACTCAATCGTCGTTATTTATTTCTTAAACTTCGCGCATAATCAAACAATGCCACGTAAAATAAATGGAAGAGAATATTTAAAGAGTGAACATAACTTATCCTCCTTTTTTAAATTGGAAATGAACGTGGCCATACAGAACTATCAAAAGTGTGATGAAGCCTTGGTTATGAGAGTTGATAGTGTAAAAATAATTTTGTACTTGCTTATAAAAAAGTCGAATCACATGTATATTAATAACGGAAAAGGGTCATATTTGTCTCTATACTCTTCAAAAAAGGTTATATTTATCCTTCGTTATACTTTTTTGATATATTTATTCTTATCGTTATACTTTAGGATCATATTTGTCTTCGTACTCTTCAAAAAGGGTTACATTTTTCCTTCGTTATACTTTTTTGACATAGTTATTCTTACAATGATACTTTAGGATCATATTTGTCCCTGTACTATTCAAAAGAGTTACATTTTCTCTTCGTTATACTTTTTGACATATTTATTCTTACAACTGTACTTTAGGATCATATTTGGCCATGTACTAGTATTAAATAAGACACACTAACTAAAATAAATGAAAATCCTAATACCCAACCCCCTAGTCATCCATCTATCTTCTCCGGGTCAGCTCTATATTTCTCAGAGAGCTAGAAAATTTTTGATAGTGAGTAAATGAAACTATAGTGTTATCTCTAATTGATTTATTTAACTATTTCACCTTTGTCTATATTAATTTATTTCTCTTTAATATTTAGGAGTAGGCGGGGTCGGGCTTGTTCGGATTTTTCGATTACCAAACCAATAAAGTCGAGTTTTTCAATAAGGTTTTCTCGGGGTTTCGATATTTTTTTTAGATTTCGGGCTTTTTTCCGATGAAGTCTTAATGGTACAAAATATGTAATTTGTGCTCCAAACATTTATTTTAGTCCTAGTAGGATACAACTATATAATGTATTTTTAAAAAAAATAAAATAATAATATGAGATGAGTCATAACATTGTATTAAATTATTCAATAACATAGATAATAAAATCGGAAAAAATATTACTAATAATACATCATAATAAAAATTAACATAATTTAAAAATATTACATAGTTCGTGTTAAATTAAGTACAACTAATAAGTACTATTAACCATACAACTAAGCATAGAGAAAAAGATAAATTATGTTATCCATTTTCATTATAAATCAATGCAAAACTAAAAATTAGATATCCAACACAATTGTCATTTCTAGAGTGGGACATTGGCGGGTTAAATTATCTTAAATAGGTGACCATATTTTAATTGGAAGAAAAAGAAATCCACATAGGCGTCATGTAGGAAAACAAATGTGGGACATGACAGATTTAATAATACAGGGGCAAATATGGTCCTAAAATGTAATTGTAAGGATAAATATGTCAAAAAGTATAACGAATGTAAAATGTAACCCTTTTGAATAGTACAAGGTCAAATATGATTCTAAAGTATAACGATAAGGATAAATATATCAAAAAAGTATAACGGAGTACAAATACAACCCTTTTTGAATAGTACAAGGACAAATATGACCTTTAACCGTATTAACAATTATAAACTTTTATTAAAATATGTACATTAATCTCTTACTCTAGCACCATTTGCGGTAGTAGAGGGAACCTGCTGCTACAATAAAACGCCTTCCCCTTTTCTGTAAATGAAAAATTAGCAAAGGCTAATGTCAATATGCACAAAAAGATGCCTTTTCCTACTAGAGAGATGCAGGAATATGAAGCAACTCAAGCAATCACACGCCCAAGTAATCACATGTGGACTTGCGCAAAATAGCTTTGCCTTGAGCAGACTGTTGGCTTTCTGTTCACACCCTAATCTTGGTTGTCCAACTTATGGATGGAAAATCTTTGAACAAATACAAGAACCCACAATTTGCATTTTTAATACAATGGTCAAAGCTTTCTTACTCGAGGGCGAGCTCAATAAAACCATAGAGATATACAAATATATGTTAAAAGTTGGAATGTACCCTGATAATTATACACTCCCTTATGTCTTAAAAGCTTGTGTCAGAATGAAAAGTTGTAATCTTGGTGAGTTGGTTCATGGGCAAATCTTGAAATTGGGGTTGTTGATTGATATTTTTGTGGGTAATACTTTAATAGCTATGTACACTGCTATTGACAATGTGGAAGCTGCAAGATCGGTTTTTTATGAGATTCCTTGCAATTGTGTTGTGTCTTGGACTGTTTTGATTTCTGCGTATGCAAAAAGAGGGGATGTTTATGAAGCAAGTTTAAGTTTTGAGGAATGTCCGGTGAAAGATAGAGGAGTGTGGGGCTCTATGATATCTGGTTACGTACAAAATAATTGTTTTAAAGAAGGGCTAAAATTGTTTAGGCAAATGCAAATGGCTGGAATTGATCCTGATGAAGCCATTTTTGTTAGTGTACTTTCTGCTTGTGCTCATTTGGGTTCTCTTGATATTGGAATTTGGATTCATAGATATGTGGAGAAGTTAAAAATATCAATGAGTCTTAAATTAGGTACTGCCCTTATTGATATGTATGCAAAATGCGGTTGCTTGGATATTGCAGAGGAACTGTTCGATGAAATGCCTCAAAGAGACCTTATTTGTTGGAATGCTATGATATCAGGATTTGCTATGAATGGAAATGGTTCAAAAGCCCTACAGTTGTTCAATCAAATGCAAAGTGCCGGGATTAGGCCGGATGATGTTACATTTGTTTCAATGTTTACTGCTTGTAGTTATGCAGGCATGGCAAATGAAGGTCTAAACATGTTGAATCTAATGTGTAATGTGTATCATATTGAACCCAAAGCTGAACATTATGGATGCATCATCGACGTCCTCAGCAAAGCCGGGCTTCTAGAGGAAGCAAAGAACATAGTTCAAAACATGCCTAAGTCGAGCGTTCCTTCTGAAGAAGCCATAGCTTGGAGAGCACTACTAAGCGCCTTTGGGAATCATGGACTAGTCGATTTAGCTGAGGCCGCTGCTGAGAGGATTGTGCAGTTAGAAAGGCATAGCGGAGCATACGTTCTACTTTCTAATATTTATGCTGCAGCAGGTAAACATGATAATGCAAGAAGGATAAGGAAGAAGATGAAAAGCCAATATATAGACAAGGTACCAGGTTGCAGCTCCCTTGAGATCAATGGTGTTGTTCATGAGTTCATTGCAGGAGAGAAAACTCACACTCAATTGGTTCGGATCCATGAACTTTTGGAAACTATTAATAATCAATACGATTACAGTGTAGATGTAATACATGGTTCTGATAATTGATATATTTGTCGGTTTTCTGAATTATATTTTTGGTTTCTCAATGCATTTTGTACAAATAATTTTTGAGGACCCAGAAATTCCAAAAATCAGCTGATGCATGGTATGAAGGTCAGTAAATAATAGGCTAACTCCTGTGTTTTTCTCCACTTAAATACCAGACTTTTCTTCGCCGCAGTTTCCAACTTGTAGCGTGCGTTCTTAAATACCTACACATTATGCGTTGCGTTCTTACCAAAGATCCAAAGCCCTTGGGATCATTTTGTACAATTTGAATAACTAAAAGTTTCTTCTCAAACATTAGGGGAATTTTTTCGATTAGTGGATCTCTTTTTCTTCTTCCATGAAAGATTGACAAAATCAAGCTTGACAGAAAATGGACCTCGTGGAAAGAATAAGAAATGTGCTTCCACAAAGATTGAATAATTATATTTTGTATAATTTCTTATTAAATTATGATAACTATTTGAAGATTACGAGATCACATTTTTCCACATAAAAAGAATTCAGCCAACCTGCACGTGGCTTTCCATAAATAAAATATTCCATATGATAACATTTGGATCTCGAGTTCACCATTTCTTTTTGTGTTACCTATGAGTAACTGATATTTTTTCCCCAGTTTGGAATTTGGATGAATCCTATAAATCATCTTTAAGCAATTCCAAGATTTTAATCTACAATATGAATTATCTCTATTTATTTTGCGTTATTCAATTCCTTCAATACCAGTACAGATGATGGTGTAACGTGTATCTATATATTTTTCTTACCGTTAACTTACCACAGCCCTTTTAATTTTCTGGCAGTGATCCTTTTGTAATTTGTGAAATTCATCCAGAAGGAGTTTAATTTAAGCCATGCTACAATGTTTTAGTCATCCAACATTCTCAGATTCGTTATTTCGAATAATGGAATTTTGATTAAGGCACTTTCTGTCCTATGATTGCAGAATGAGAAAAAGGACTGCTCAGAATATTTAGATTCTTTTGTTCAAGTTTTCTGGAAATTAGAAGTCTGTACAAAGTAGAAAGGAAACTTAATAAGTGTTCACAGGAAAGGAATAACAGCCTCTTCATGAATTACAAGGAAAGAATACTTGAACATCTGTGTCTTAGATACCTTAACTTTGCCCCTTCAATCAATCCCCTCTTCCAAACAAAATCATACTTCTTCAAATAGGCACCAATCAGATATTCACTGTTGAAATAGTTTCAAAATTCAAACTAAGGTACTATTCTAAATGATGGATATGCTTAAGCCAATGAGGTAAGGGAATTCATAAACTTCTTTCTTTTTTCCCTTTTAAAGTATAGTTTTCAAGAATATTTTGTGTTCCCTTTTTCCACCCATAAGAATTCACAATTTCTTCTAGGGTGAGTTTCTCTGCTGCAGGGGAACAAGAGAAAGAAGGAAGCAGCAGCAACAGAGACAGACGAATACCACACCAGAAATCACAAACGTCAAAAGGTATGTAGTAAATAGGATCTTCAAATTCTATTCTTTTTTGATAACTCATAAATTAGGGGATGAAGAAAGTGGATAAAACAGACTCGCATTTCTTATCGAACAAATAGCCAGTAGGGCACGAGTCGAAACTCGTTGAATAATGGGTCTGCCCATCTCCCTTTCTTCACTTAAATATCATGTTTTTGTGTGTGGAAGAGTTTGAATCCTTAAATGTATATCAAACCCTACATCACAAGTTGTGCTCTTACTACTAAACCAAAGTCGTGGGGCTCTTCAGAATCAGAATATTTGA
Organism: Nicotiana glauca; assembly: GCA_026770625.1. Lineage (NCBI taxonomy): Eukaryota > Viridiplantae > Streptophyta > Magnoliopsida > Solanales > Solanaceae > Nicotiana > Nicotiana glauca. The sequence goes on along the minus strand of MU784034.1, from coordinate 10,648 downwards.
AAACGCAAAATGAAATTAATGAGTCATTCAATTTCTTTTTTCTTTGGCAGAGACAAAAAGAACCGTTAGCTGGTTAGAAAGACAGTTCACAAGACACAGGAATCGGGATCACGACTCCAATAATGGTGTTGACTACCCAACAGCAGTAGCTGTAGCTGCATTTGTTGTAAAATCAATTGAAGACAAGAGCAATAAAGAACAAAGAAAGACAAGTAGTGGAGCTGATAAACCTTTAAGCAAGATACAAAGTAAAGCAGATGAGAGACCTCAAAAATCCATAGGTAATTAGAACAAGGCTTGAAATAGTTCTAGATTTTCTTCTTCTAATATATACTAACATGTTATATCATTTCCTCCATATTCACAAACAGATGCCAAAACTTCAAAATCAAGTTCTAAAATTCAAGACAAAAATGTTGTAATACGGACAGCAACGGTCAATAAAGAACCAATTACTAACTCTGTCCCATCCCTTAAGAAGAATGCAACCTCTGCAGATACCAAAAACAACTCCACATTTGCAGATAAGAACATTGACATCGCAACTCCTAAAACGCCTGAGATTATGGCGCCCAAGCTTGCTCTACCGCCAACTAGACAATCTACGTCTCAACTAGAGATGGCAAAAGGACCAATTACAACAAAGCCTGGAACTAGAAATTCTAAAGCAGATATTTGGGAGAAAGAAGAGATGAAAAAGATCAAAGAACGGTACGTGTGCTTATTGTCAATTATGTTGCGGTTTTTATGTTAGACTTGACCAAAATGTTGTCCTATAACTAATAAGAGAAGTTTCAGGTATGAGAAGCTCAAGAAAGTAATACATGACTGGGAGACTAAAAAGAAGAAAAAGGCGAAGCGCCATTTAGAGCAAACTGAGGTTGATTTTATCTCCAATTTGCTCTATATGATCTGCTGAATCTTGTTCATTTGCTAACTGTATGCTAAATGGAATGACAGGCACAATTAGACAAGCGAAGGGCGAAAGCAAGGGATAGTTTCTACAGTGACGTTGGAAGGATTGAACACATAGCTGGAGGAGCCAAATCACAAGCAGAGCAAAATCAAGAAAATGAAGAGCTTAAGGTGAAAGAGAAAGCAAATAAAATCAGATCAACTGGGAAAATTCCACCAACATGTTTATGCTATTAAGAAAGTTCAGTTACAAGAAAGCCTTAAATAATGTACAACATTAACTTTTATGCAGGGAAAAGATTCAGGGAAACTGAGTCACTTGACTTCTTTTGTTGGAAAAGAATAAATAAACAAACTATATTTTCTGATCGAGGCACAATTGTTGACTAAGTTGCAAAATGGTTAAAAGAAACTAGTTATCCACCCATATTATCTATTAAAAAATGTGTTGGATCATGAACTTTTTAAAAACGGGTCGAATATGGATAAGAACCATATTATCCACTTAAAAACAACAATAACAATAACAACAACGACCCAGTAAAATCTCACTAGTAGGGTCTGGGAAGGATAATGTGTTCGCAGGCCTTACCCCTACCCAAAAAAGTAGGGAGGCTGTTTCAAAAGACTCTCGACTCAAGAAGACGAAAACAAATGGCGTTATGACCAACGAAATATTATCCACTTAAAAAATGGATAACTAATGAGTTTGACTTTTACATTTGTCAGACCTCAAATTAGGGCTCCTCAAGTTTGAGAAATTAGGAATTCTCTCAAAAGTAATCATATTCAAGAAGATAACCCCTTTTTTATTCGTATTAAATATGAGTTGAGTCGGATAATTTATCCGTTTTTTGGATTATCCATTTTCGACTCGCTCATATCCGACCGGACCCTCCGATTGGCACCCCTAATTGTTATTATCGCATTAATACATTCCCTTGAGACATACTATTGCAGGAAATGTTGAATGTTAATAGGACCAAATTTTAGTAAACAAAACAATTATGTAAATGACATGACAGTTTTTGGATAACATGTTAAAACAAAAATTATTTTCACTGGCTAGAACCATCGGCAATGCAGCCTAGGCCACACATTACAAATCACACCTATCCACTGATATATAACAATAGTAGAACTGCAGCAAAAAAATTCTAAAACAAATGATAAAGAGGAATTCACATAGTACAAGTCAATGCTTCTTCAAGAAATCTCCAGCCATTTTAAGATACTCTCCTTTTTTACCTCCGCCGGATTCCGATGAGTGGGTTCCATCAGAATGTTTCTTGAAAATTCCTTCAGCCATTTTAATATACTCGCCATACCCACTTCCAGATTGTTCATGTTTCCCCCCTGTATGCGCTGAGGAGTGCGTGTGTTCAGTCGTGGAGGTGGTGGTTGTTCCGTTGGCGGTGTTAGTGGTGGTGGTGGTGGTGGTGGAATGAGAAATTTCGTATTTGTGGAAATAGGTCTCTGCTTTTCCGACGAATTTTCCGACCCCTTTCTCTTCTAGTTTGCCGTACTGTGAGGCGGCATTAAGGAGGTCAGCAGCGGCTCCGGCGAGCTCAGACTTGTCGACCTTACTGTTTGGCTCGTGATGGAGTTTTGCTTTGGCCGCGTCGGCAACTAGCTTAGCACTGGACATCAGCTCAGATTTGGATGGTTTCGGGTGGCTGTTGGGCTTATGGGACGACGAATGACTGGCTCCGGAGGTAGTTCTGGCTTGTGTTGGATCCATGAAATTGTTTGGACTATGAGAAAATTTGGGAAATAAGTTGAAGAAAGATTGTGTGCTGTGAACTTTTGGATAATTGGTGAAGGAACAATGGCGGGTAATGGAAATATGTAGGTGTGGTTTAGACATGATTTAGTGAAGGAACGGAGTCCCGGGCTATATCATGGTAATTTCGTATTTGGTGTAGCGCAAGTCAACACGTCGTGGTAAGCTTAAACGACTAGACAACTCGGTGTGTCATCCGTGTAACCACATCAACTGCTTTCTTCAATTAAAGAGGGCTGACAGGGAATTAAAATATTACTTCCGCTTTTTTTCCTTTTTTGTCTGTATAAAAAAGAATATTCTATTTTTTTATTTGAAAATAATTTACCTTTATAAAATGATTTATAGCCACACAAAATATTTGTGCCTCATTTTACACCACAAGTTCAAAAATATTCTTTTTTTTTTAATTCTGCGCACAATCAAATGAATTTACATAAATTGAATTATTTGTTGATTGTTTTGACTTTCGCGCAAAGTACACAAATCAATCATTTTTAGGGCTACTATTTAGAGATTTTATTTACTCGGAAATTTTGAACTAAAAATATTAATTTTAGGATAATTAATAATATTGTATCTTAAAAATTGAAATTTAAAATGCATTAGCTAAATGTCAATCCTTTAGAGTGGCTACCTGATAGTCATCTATTTTCATATCACACCAAACTAAAACAAAATATCGAAAGGAACGAGGAAAGTATTATCTCCCCTTTTTTCAATGAAATACTCCCTCCGATTCATACAACTCGGAGTACAAGGATAAAGTTCTTAACTTGGACCGTAAAATTAGATATAGCTCCGTTTGGCCATAGTTTGTCAAGTTTTTTTCATTTTTTTTTTTTTGCAAAATATGTTTAGATTTTATCCACGTTTTGACTCATTTTGAGAATAAAGTTTTCAAATCTCAAAACTAGCTCTAGACCTATTTTTGGCCCAAAATATAACTGTTGGATTTTTTTAACAATTTCAAAAATTATCCCCAAACTTTTATATTTTATAAAAATTATGCCTAACTAATCCACCAACTAATTACTACTCCCTCCGTTTCAATTTATGTGAATTCAGTTGACCGGGTACGAAATTTAAGAAAAGAGAAAAGACTTTTAAACTTGTGGTGTAAAATGAGGCACGTATATTTTGTGTGGCTATAAATCATTGCATAAACGTAAATTATTTTCAAATAGGGAAAGGGGGTCATTCTTTTTGACACATACTAAAAAAGAAATAGGTTCACATAATTGAAACAAATAGAGTATATTTTTCTTTTGGGCTGATGGATCTTGTAATATTATTGCAATTTGATGAATTATTGTGTTATTGGCAGTTGCTATTAAAATATCATGTTATAATTTTAGAATAGTTAATTATGTAGTTCGTTATAAAAGCGATAATTTTGTGCCAAACTTGTCTACGCTCAGGATTATGGTTTGTGATAATGATAACTGTGAGCACGTGATTTCTGCCATAAGCAATTTTATTCCAAAAGATCCGATAAATAATTTCTTATTATTTTACCATTTTTGTGGATTTTGTGTTAATTGTCTGCATGATATTTGTGCATATGAAATACGAAAAATAATAATATGCATTTAGAAATTTAGTTCTACATTTTAGTATTAATTAGGTATTAACTCGTTTTAGAACAATTTAAAAGAAAAATTAAAATATATATAGTTCTTGGCATTTTTAGTTGACAATTGATTTTTAGACTTTAAATAGTTTAATTAGGATTTAATTAGGTTTTATTTTAGTTTTACAAAAATCAGAAAAATACCAAAATAAAAATACCAAAAATACAAAATAAAAAAAATACAAAAATGAAAACAAAAACAAAATCAAATAAATAGAAAATAAAAATTAAAATGGACTGTTATTTCAATTCCAGGCCTAAAATTCATTTCACCCGGTCTAACAGCCCAATAACAATATTACCAACCCAAACGACCCAAGCCCAATTTCACCATTACCCGGTCTGCCTACCCAGGTAATTAAACGACACCGTTTGAGGCAAGGGATCTGGACCGTCAATTTGATCAAACTAACGGTTAAGATTTAATCGTTACTTAAATGACACGACGTCGTTTAGGGGCGCGATTAATCTGAGCCATTGATTTGATTAATCCAACGATCCAGATTAAATATCACCCTTTAATATGCCAACCTTACTCCTTTCCCTTCCATTTCATTCCATCTCCCTACCAGCGAAACCCTAGCCGCCCCCTTTCCTCTCACCAACCCCGCCGGAACCCTACCGGCGGGAGACACCACCTCCTCCACTCAACCCCCAAAATACACCCCTGAACCGTCTCAGTCCCCTCTCCACACCCCTCTACCCAGTTTCCCTCAAAACACCCTAAAAATCCTCGAATCCTCGAACAAACCTCGCCGGAACCCTACTCCGGCGAACACCACTTAAGCCAAACCTTTTACCCTTAACACCACAGAACCCTCCCAGTCCCCTCTTTCTACCCCTATACCCTATTTGTCTCGAATCAACCCCATTTTTCTCGAATATGTGATTGAACCTTGTTGGAACCCTACTCCGGCGAACAACCTTTACCCAAAATCATACCAAAAGTGTTCCTCAATCTCCTGAACCCTATTCTGAAGTCTTTAAATCCCAAAGATCTTTGAAAAATCAAAAATAATCCAAAAAAGGGTCTGCCTGGAAAATCAAGATTTTTTTATTCAACCAAAAGAGAAGAAAGGAAGAAAAGAAGAAAAGAAGAAAGAAAAGAAGAAAAAGAGAGAAAAGAAAAGCCGAGAAAAAATAACGAAAAAAAAAGGAAAACTAAGTGTCTTTTTCCCTTTGTTCTTTAATTTTTATTTTAATCTTTCTGTGTATGTTCGTTTGTTCATATGTCTTTGATCTTGATTCTTTTTTATTATCACTTTCCATTGTTGTTTGGTAAATCTGCTACTGTTCTGAAATTAAAGGAATAATAATAAAATCTTAATAAAATCAGTCTTAGGAATTAAATAGATTTTAATAGCTTTTAATAGATGTTTGTGTTAATTTTGATATTAATTAGGGTTGAAAACTTGTTTGATTAGTTTTTTAAAGTTTTAAAGCTTGACTATTATGATTTCAAGTTATATTCTATTTTGATGAGATTAATAGTTAGAAGTTTTAAATTTTTAGTAAATTTGTTTGTGATTAATTTAATTTCTGAAATAATTGAGTATTAATTGATAAAAGTTAGGGTTGTTGGTTATAGCTGAGTGTGGATTCTAAAAAGGAGCAGTAAGGATAATTTCGTAATATTGTCTAAACTTAAGGGATAAAGGGATAAAAAATAACAAGGCTAATTGGTAAAAAGAGTGGGGTTCAGGGGTGTTTTGGATATAAAAAAAGGGATAGTGGTAATAAGATTAAGGAAGTAGGGGTATTTCAGGCATAACAAAAGGGCAATTGGGTAAAATTTGAATAGAAGTGAGGGCAGGGTAGACATTTAAAGATTAAGGAATATGATAGATGCCACTAGAACCTTCTAGAAGGGGTTCTAGTGCAATTTTTAACAAAGTAAGTGTAGTTATTTGTTAAACGAGTCATAAGAAGAGGG
>MU784032.1:0-40550 GCA_026770625.1 Nicotiana glauca | reverse complement strand
TCCAAATATCCATACCTAATGATTCTCCTTCGAAGCCTCTTCAAAATCGCCCAAAAATCGCCTTAGTTCGCACCCTAAAATGATTTTACTCTTCTGAAATTTGAATACACTGATTTGATTAAACCCTCTGACATTTTCGCTTCTGCGGTCCCGCTATCGCTTATGCGGGATCGCTTCTGCGGATTCCTGACCGCTTTTGCAGTTTCACCTAAATTCCAATGGACCGCTTCTGCGGTCTTATACCGCTTCTGCGGTAGCCGCCCTTGCGATCAAAGGAACGCTTCTGCAATCTTAGACAAACTCAGGACCGCTTCTGCGGTTGCCAATCCGCTTCTGCGGAGTCCGCTTCTGTAGAATAAAGTCCACTTTTGCGGAAAAATGCCCAGGCCTCAAGGGCCGCTTCTGAGATCATCCAACCGCATCTGCGGGACCGCTTAAGCGGCTCTACTACCGCAGATGCGGAAACAACAGAAGGTTTCAAACCTGCTGCAATTCCAAGCATCCAAACTCCCGATTCATCATCCGAAACCATCCCGAGGCGCCCGGGACCCTAACCAAAAACACCAACCCACTCCAAAACATCATACGAACTTGTTCCAATCATAAAAACACGTCCTTTAACACAAAAATCATCAATTCACGACAGATTCAAGCCTAAATTCAACTAAAACTTCCAAATCTCACATCCGATCAAAAAACCGACCAAACGACGTCCGAATGACCTGAAAATTTGCAGAAATATCCAAAATCACCTAACGAAGCTACTGCAACTCTCGGAATTCCATTCCGACTCCCATATCAAAATCTCACCTATCAACCGGATTTCGCCAAATTTCCAACTTCACTAATTCAAGCCTAATTCTACACCGAACCTCCAAATTCGATTCCGATCACACTCCTAAGTCACAAATCATCTACCGAAGCTAATCGAACCACCAAAATTCACATCTGAGCCCTCTAACCACATAGCCAACTTTCGGTTGACTTTTCTAAAACAAGTTTTCTTCTAAGAGGCTAATTGTCTCATTTTCATCCAAAAACCAACCCAACTCTATCCGATCAACTCTAATACTGATATTGAAACATGAAGCAACACAATAAGGGGAAACGGGGAGGTAACTCACGTGACGACGGGCAGGGTCGTCACACAGCTTGAATAATAAGGAGCACAACCTGCATGGTATTTGTCTGTTTTGACAGTGTCCCTTCCCAAGACAATCTTTCAGTGCCACATGTGCCGAGCCTGGCACCTGTAAAGACTATCGTCGTTCTGGAAGTCAGCCCGAAAGTGACTCATCTTATCAACCATGGGTACAACCTGCTTCCTGCCCGCTTGCCTCATAACCCGAATAGGTATACAAGGGTACGTTCCTCTTAAGCCGATTAGTATCAGGAAAGGTACATCCCTGGATCGGAGGATGAACTCCTCGGTTGGGAACCACTCGAACATCCATTGTACCTGGTCCTAAGTCAGATTTTTGAAGAGTTCGACCCATTCTCTAGCATTCTCTGGTTGGGCGAACATGTTGGGCATGTAATTCATTTGCTTTGGGTGATGAAAAATGATATGATCGTCCCAGTCCCTTTGATGGATTTCCTATCGGTACTCACCCTTTTAGAGATGTTCCATGAGCCAAAGTTGAAGTAGCAGATTACAACCCTTGAAGTGTTTGGCTCCCTGTTGACACCTTTCTAGGGCTCGGTATATCTCTGCAATGATCATTGGTACGAGACCGAATGGTTGTTTATCAATTCCCTCTATTAGAGTTTTGGTGACCACAGCTAGCCTGATATGGATCCTTGCTTTCTTCATTGGAAACACTATCATCCCCAAGAAGCAAAACATGTAGACGAAGACCCTTCGGTGATGCCCCAATGACGACTCATCAGGATAAGTACGTTAAGATTTGTTGTGACTTTACCGTTCGTACAAATAGTCAAAGGAAATGTACGACTCTTTCAAACATGTCAAGTCTGGATTCTTCTTTAGACCCATCATTTTGAGGAAACCTCTACCCTTGCGGTTTTCCGGCATTAACAAACCCAGAGTTTCCCATGGCATACCAGCCAGTCCTCCTATTTCCTCGAGCAGGGGTGTCATCTCAATATCCCCGAGGCGGAACATGGATGTATAACAATCCTAAAACAGAGTAGCATCTTCTATAATCTTGTTGTTGGGTTGAATTTCTAGGAGAGAGGGTAGGTTCCCCAAATATTTCCGGATAAGAGTCTGATCACTGGAGTGAAAATCCTTCCACCAGCTTAGTAATTTTGGGTGGATGTTGGTGACCATGCCAAATTTGGGGACTTCATGCCTCATGTTCTGCAAGATAAAAGGGTTAGGCCTTTACCCCTACCAGACTCGACTATTAAATATCAATAATTGGCATAGAAGCATTTAGTTCGCCAAATAAATGCACATAACATGGTAGTGTCCGTTTGGGTTTAAGGGAAACCTAGTGGACTTTGGACAAGGCTATCTTAAAGAGCATTATGCGGACAACATAACTGACTCGGTTAAACTTGACCATGATATATGCACAATTAAATAGAGTAGGGTTTCTATGGGGTTTTAGACTGGTACCCTTGAACGAATAACTCAAGAGGGAAATGCATGGAACTGTTGACTACACCATTGATCGACTGGTTTTACCGCAAATATGCCTTTGCCGGATTTAGGTGATGATAATATTGGAAGAGCGTAACCACTCATTATAAACATTGCTATGGTATTTTGTTTGGCACATGTGGAATATGATGTTGAAAACATGATTATGCAATAATTTAAGCAAGTCGTCACGTATTTTCACGTTCATAAATAAAAAATTACAATAATTTTAAAACAGTAGTAAAGGAGTGCAGTAAAAGAAAGCATTAAAAGAAATAAGGGAAAGAAACAAAAGACAAGTCAGTTTTTGTAGTAGAAGAGGGAATTAAATATTTAAAGGCTTTAAGCAAATAAAGACATATAAAGAAGCATAAAGTCACAATAATAACATGGAATGGTAAAAGCCTAAAAGATGTCCCTAGCAGAGTCGCCATGCTGTTGCGCCCCCTTTTCTTGCGAAATCAGGTTTATGACATTTGGGAGGACAACTCGTTCCCTTTGGGGATTGGGTTTGAATTGAGGAGTTGCCACCTAATGATTTAAGTGCATTAGGACACTAAGAAGGGTTTGATTTAAGTAACCAAAGATTGGGTAAGGGCTTGAAATTATCCCAAGGGGAAGGTGTTAGGCACCCCTCAGGATCTACTAATGTGGTTCTCGGCCAAACTATTATTGTGACTTAAGTGCAAATAACACGTAGGCAAATAAAAACTTCAAGTAAGAGGGGATTTTCACATAATGGTTACAAATAAGCAAAGTTAGAAAGAACCAAAAGAGAGCTGATTTTTTCTTAAAGAAATAGTTAGGGATTTTGAGAAGAAGCAAAGAAACAAAGAAACAAAGGGAAGGGGGTCCTAGGTTTATAAATAATATAGATCACCCCACATAACATCCGGTAGTCACTCATCATTGAAGGGCTACACGTGACATTATCGCGTGGTCATCATATCCATATCTACCCTTTCCCACCCCGTTAAGGTATTAAAGCGTGGAATGGTCTTGTTTGCTTATTGCGTGCTATTAATCACCCCAATCCTATCAGTTCCAGAGGCGTTTGGGACTACAAATCCTAAAGGGAAAGGATACTAGGCTTGTTTATAGTTTCAAAGGCAAAAATCTAAGGCGACATACAAAAACACGTATAGCTAGTTGGGGGGAAGCACATAACAAGTAAAAGGCTCAGATACACCTTCTTCGACAGAGAAGCACGTAATTTAGCAAGACTTAAAGGTTGAGGCAAACTGATTTATTACATAATTCAGATAAGAAGCCCGAAGCAGGCCTGCCTGCTGGTTGTAGCTAATAAAAACTGATTAATTTTACAATTTTTTTTACCCTAAGACTTGCCTAAGTGATGAACAAGGATCCTATAGGCATGATATCTAATGATTTCAAAAAACCATAAAATAAACTGAATGCAAACTGGTTAAGAAAGGTTGCCAGATTAATCAAGAAAGGCAAGTTTTAGCAAAAACGTTATACGTTCTATAGATGATAACACATTGTTATTACTGGTTTTAGACTTATAAGCGAGTGAAGCGATTCAGACTTGATTAATAGCTCCTATAGACATGCTTTCTATGCGTTGTTAATTTTAAAACTTTTTATAGATATAGTGAAATGCAGAAACCTTATGGACATGATATCTAGATGCTGAGTTTTATTTAAAGCCTATGAACATGATATCTAACTGCAATTGACTGATTAAGACCTAAAAATATGATTACCTAATGAAAAGTAGATATACAAGATTCAGAAAGACCTATAGGCATATTCTCTATATGCATACGCAGAATTCAGATTCCCAGGTAATTGTGGACATGGTATCTATATGAAAGGATGTAGAATTCCTATAGACATGGTATCTATGTGAGAAATGCAGAATTCAGGAATGTCTATAGGCATGGTATCTGTGTGAGAAATGCCGAAATATCTATAAGCAGGATATCTATGTGAGAGTGTAGAAATTCAGAAATAACACCTATAGGCAGGATATCTACCCATTACATACATAATTATCCCTCCATTTTTCACTAGCCATTCCCAAGAGTTCATTACAAATTATTACAGCCCAGAATAAAGTTAAGAAAAAATATCAGAGATTAAAAGTACAACCAAGGAGAGCCTGATTCAGATATCCAGGTAATTATAGACATGGTATCTATATGAAAGGATGCAGAATTCCTATAGACATGGTATCTATGTGAGAAATGCAGAATTCAGGAATGTCTATAGGCATAGTATCTATGTGAGAAATGCAGAAATATCTATAAGCAGGATATCTATGTGAGAGTGCAGAAATTCAGAAATAATACCTATAGGCAGGATATCTACCCTTTGCATAAGTAGTTATCCCTCCCTTTTTCACTATCCATTCCCAAGAGTTCATTACAAATTATTACAGCCCAGAATAAAGTTAAAAAAACATTAGAGATTAAAAGTACAACCAAGGAGAGCCTGATTCAGACTTCCTGTCTGAAATAGGAAGTAAACCAACTCCAAGAGATCATGCTCTGAAGCCTTTCTCCCATTTGGATGTGTTAAAGTTCCCTAAGAGCCTTGAAAAGGACTCCGGGCAATGCTCACACCCAAATGCATTATTAGATTAAGACAAGTGCTGTGTGGAAGGGCCAGCCTTCAAGTGTCCAAGTTCAGAGAGAACTCAAGGTCCCAAGACAAGGCTCACAAGAGGGGGGCAGAACTTAGAGACTAAGAGAGAGCGCAAGTGCAGAAACAGAGTTCTGAAAAGGGGAAAGGGAAAGGGAAACAGATACAAATAATTTCACATAGGGGTATAGGAGAAATAGAGAAATTGAAAGAGGCAATAGCAGGCTGTGGGCATACCCAACAATAGGGAGTGCTAGCATACCCATAAGCCTGTTAGAACACATTGTTTAGAGGCTGGGATCCCAAAGGATCCAGTTTAATTCATGGACAATAACTTACATATTTCTATGTTTTAAACCATATGCTCAAACACATAAGGGGGTAGGGAGTAGGGATTCATAGCAGAAGCAGGCAGAAAGAAATCAGCATGCTAATTTAAATATTAAACTCTACACAAACAGTAAGTAGACATGGATACACAAGCTGTAAGTAAACACATTGTTGTGATGTTGAAGCTTAAATCAAGACATACCAGTTTGAAAGAAACAAATAGAGAAAAGTAGTATGTCTTGTAAACATGCCACAATGCAGATAAGAAGAGAGAGTTCTATTGTGTGAGAGTATGAGTTCAGAAGGATTGTGAATGTCTTGAGCTTGGGAAAGAGACGTACTTTTGTAGTGTGAAAATCAAGAAGAAATAAGGCAAGAAAGCAATTAAGGAACTGATTATCAATTAAGAATCAATCACACAAGACTTCCCTTAATTAAGGAATTTAGATTCAAACGGGAAAACTATTTAAGGGAATAAGTCTAATAAACATTTTGTGCAAAGCATGCAATTAGGGAAAATACATAAAAAGTTATTTAAGGACAGAATTTTGAAGTACACGGTTGTATAAATAAGGTAAGAAAACCAGTTAGTAGCCAGTGAATCAAAGGTCAGGGATCTTGTAATTAATGATCTATGAATGAACCAAGTCATAAAAGCTGAGAGGGGTTTTAACTTAAGTCGAATCACAAGGAAATCAACAAACAAGGAAAGAAAATCAATCAGTCCTATTCAAAAGGAAATCTGAATTAATCCCAAAATTTGAAATCCATTTTAGAGGGAAGTCCATCATATATAAAAAGCATACAGATATGTCAAGCATGAAAGAAGATGTTTTGTCATTGCAAAATCAGTAGAAAAATAAACCACAAAAGCATGGTTGTCACATAAGTTAGCAATGTAGAAGAGAAGTAGCATCTAATAGCATAAGAAGGATCCAGTATAAAAAGTTCAGAAAAAAATCTGAATCGTATGAAAAATGAGGATCCCAAAACTCCGTTCAGAGACTCGAAGTAGGTCTGAAAGAGTTAGGGTTTTGAAAAACTAATTCAAACAAATCAAATAGTCAATGGTTTCCAAACTTGGAAGAACCCCAAATTCTAGGGTTTCTACCATCAATCGAGTGCAGAGATGAGAGGGCAAGTAATCAGGTAAAAAATACTGATGAAATAACTTCTGAAATCTTCGAAAGAAGTTGAGACTTTTGACTTGAATCTTTCAGTATAAGAATCAAAGTAGGAGAAACAACGTAAAAAATGCAGTAGGAGACACTACATAAGAAATACAGTAGCATAATAGAAGAACACATAGAAGAAACACAGTAGAAGAAATACCATAGGAAACAAAGTAGAAGAACACATAGGAAATACACATACGAAATATGGTAAAATATGATAAAGATCTGAGAAATTTTAAAGGACAATTTGACGAAACCCTAGATCGGGAAAAAGATGAAGGTTCGGAAGGTTTAGTTTTGAAAGGACTTTGAGAAAAATGCTTAAGAGCTTAGAGAAAACACAAATATACAACGGATCTAAAGGAACCAGAAAAACCTCAAAGGGTTAGGGTTTCAGAAGAACCTCAGTAGTGAGAAAGGCTTGGAAAAGTCAATGATCTAAGTAGGAGAAGTCAAAATCAGGCTCGAGCAGCCATGGCACGCCAGAGCAAGGCCGGAGCTGGCCGTAGAACTCGAATCGAACGAAGCCTAGACCAAACTTTGTCACAGTCAGGCCTTGAATCTTCAAAAACCAGGCATGTAGGAGCAATAGAAGGTGGGTATAGGACTCTCATAGCCTTAGAAACCATGGATTCCTGTGGCTTTCAGGGCAGAAGTGTTGGGAGGCAGCTAGGGTTTGAGACGCCTTGAGAGAGTTTGAGAGAGGAGGGGGGGTCAAAGGTGGATGATGATGCCAAATGTATAGGGTTTGGGGGATAATGGGTAGTTAAAAATGGTAAGGTTGAAATGTGGCCGTTGATCATTTTGATCAACAGCCTGGATTAGACGGGGAGCCGGGCGGGTCGTTTAAACGGGTTGTGGGTCGGGTAATTTCAGAAATTGGACTGGACAATTGAAAATTTAAATTGGGTTGGATTAGGGGTGCCAAATTTGGCCAAAATCGAAATAAAATAGGCTAACATTTAAATATCCATTTTTCCTTATTTATTTTATAAAAAATAGTAAACTAATTTATGAAAATAAATTAAAGGTGATGAAATAATTAAAATATATAAATATTAAATTAAAAATACTAGAGTCAATTGTGTAAGTATAAACACAATTAAATCTTAAAATAGGCTAATATTGCAATTATATGCAATTTAGCTTTAAAAATACTAAATAAATTATTAAAAATGTGCAAAAATTATATTAGCTATATTTTAGTATAAATAAGAGAATTCAATAAATGAATTACCAAAATGCCAATTTTGGAAATACTTATTGGATTTTTCTTGATAAAATAGGGCAATAAAATTGATTTTAAATCTTTAAGAATTGAGAAAAATAATAGTGCCTTGGGACATACTTATATATGCATATACATCTTATAACTGAAAGGTATTTTGCATAAAAAAATAGGAAAAAATTGGGTATCAACAACTGGGCAGTAGTGGCTTTTATGTAGGGTTTGAATGAAAGGAGTTCGATTGCATCTCAACAATTAAAGCAAAATCTGATTGAGTACCCAATTGTGACGTGGTCAAATGTACATAACCATTACCAATTGAAGATTAGGGTCGAGGACGGCTAGTTGGGATCCTCCTCGGGTTTAGTTTATCCTAAGAGGTTGGCAGCTAAACCCCCGAGGGATACAGACAAGGAATCAAAGTCAAACAAAGAACGATATCAACCATATGTTGGTCGAAGAAATAATGGTTCGGGACGTAACGCTCCTCGGAATGATCAGAGAAACGACCGAGGTCAAAACTCTCATGGACTCAAGAGTAAGAGTGGGTTCGATAAGCATACCGACCCTGCGGAGCTACCTCAATTGTCAGAGTATAATTTCAGTGTAGATGCATCAGGGATCGTGTCAGCTATTGGCAGAATCAAACACTCTAAGTGGCCCAGGCCCATACAATCCAATCATTCTCAAAGGAATCCAAACTTAATGTGTAAGTATCATGGCACACATGGCCATAGAACCGAAGAATATAGGTGGCTAAGGGAGGAGGTAGCTCGGTTGTTCAACGAGGGTCACCTTCGAGAATTTCTCAGTGATCGTGCTAAAAACCACTTCAGGAAGAGAGATGGAAGAAAAAATGAGCAGGAAGAACCACAACATATAATCCTCATGATCGTTGGCAGTGTCGACGTCCCACAAGGACATGTGCTCAAACACACCAAGGTATCGATCACCAGAGAAAAATAGACTCGGAGCTATGTGCCCGAGGATGTCATATCATTCTGTGACAACAAAGCAGAAGGCATATCCCAACCGCACAATGATGCCCTGGTAATTTCTATTCTATTAAATAAAATTCAAGTTAAATGTGTTCTAGTGGATCCAGGTAGCTCAGCAAAGATAATCAGATCGAGGGTCGTAGAACAACTCGGCCTACAAGATCAGATTGTATCTGCATCTCGGGTCCTAAATGGCTTCAATATGGCAAGCGAAACAACAAAGGGAGAGATAATCCTACCAGTAAGCATACCGGAACCATACAAGATACGAAATTCCATGTCAACGAAGGCGACATGAGGTATAATGCACTCCTCGGGAGACCATGATACACAACATGGGGGCAGTGCCTTCAATTCTTCACTAGATGATGATGTTCCCAACAGAGGAAGGAGTGAAAACAGTTTACGGAGAGCAACATGCTGCAAAGGAGATGTTTTTAGTCGAGGAAGTGGTGCCAATACCAGAGCCTTCAACCTCGGAGAAATTGAGCACCAAAGGTAAGAAGGTGGTAAAATCGAAATCGGAGCAACAGGTAATCAAAGACGAAGAAGAGGATTTCCTTACTTCTCGAACTGTCGTCGTTCCCAAAGATTTCGATGCAACCAAGTCAATCATTAAGGAACTGGAGCAAGTCATACTGATCGAATACATCCCGTGAGAAAGGTATACCTAGGAATGGGATTAACCCCCGAACTCAGGAAAAAACTCATTAAATTTCTTATTGATAGTATGGATTATTTTCTTGGTCCCATTTAGATATGACAGAGATTCCGCCAAAAATAACTACAACATCGGTTGAGCCTCGACCCAAGGTTCAAATCGGTAAAGCAAAAAAGGAGGCCCCAATCCTAGGTGAAACATGCATTCATAAAGAATGAGGTAACCAAACTCCTTAAAATAGGGTCTATTCGGGAGGTAATATACCCTGAATGGTTAGCTAACATAGTTTTAGTTCCTAAAAAAGGAAATAAACTTAGAATGTGCGTAGATTACAAGGATTTAAGCAAAGCATGTCCGAAAGATTTCTTTCCCACTGCCCAACATCGATCGTATGATCTATGCCATGGCCAGCCACGAGATCCTAACTTTTCTTGATGATTATTCCAGGTTCAATCAAATTCAGATGAACCCAGAGGACCAGGAAAAGACTTCATTTATCACTAAATCTGGAACTTATTGTTATAACGTAATGCCCTTCGGGCTAAGAAAATGTAGGAGCTCATATCAATGTCTATTTAACAAAATGTTCAAAGAACAGATAGGTAAAATAATGGAAATTAATATTGATGATATGTTGTTTAAGTCCCTGGGTAGAGGACCATTTAACTCATTTATAGGTTATGTTCAAAAGCTTGAGAAAATACAACATGAAGCTTAACTCGAAAAAATTTGCCTTCAGAGTCGGCTCTAGTAAGTTCCTCGACTTCATGGTGTTGAATTGAGGCATTGAAATTAACCCCGATAATATCAAGGCCATCGAGGATTTCAAGGTCGTGGATAGTGTGAAGACCGTGAAAAGGCTAATAGGATGAATAACTTCCTTGGGTCGGTTCCGTTCGAGGTCATCAGATATGAGCCATAGGTTCTTTTCTTTGCTAAAAAAGAAAAGGATTTCGCATGGACCCCGTAATGCCAACAATCCTCGGAAGAATTGAAGCGATACCTATCAAGGCCGCCTTTGCTTTACACCCCGAATGTAGATAAAAAGCTTTACCTATACTTGGCAGTATCCGAGATAGCGGTAAGCGGGGTACTAGTTCGAGAAGAGCAAGGTACACAATTTCCTATTTATTATGTAAGCCGAAATCTAGGAGATGCTGAAACTAGATATCCTCACTTAGAAAAATTAGCACTTGCATTTATAAGCGCATCTAGAAAGCTAAAGCCATATTTTCAATGTCATCCCATATGTGTATTAAGCACTTACCCCCTTCAAAATGTTCTGCATAAGCCCGAGCTATTGGGCCGGCTGGCCAAATAGGTCAACGAGCTTAGCGGGTACGATATCGAATATCAACCTCGAATGGTCATAAAGTCTCAAATCCTAGCTGACTTCGTGGGCAATTTTATGCTGACCCTCATACCCGAAGTAGAAAAGGAACTTATGATAAGATCAGGTACATTATCGGGGATATGGACCCTTTTCATGGACGGTGCCTCGAATATGAAAGGATCTGGGCTTGGCATTGCCTTAAAGCCACCTACGAGCGGCATCGTTAGGAAATCTATCTAAACCTTTAAGTTGAATAATAATGAGGCCGAGTATGAGGCCATGATTGCAGGTCTCGAGTTAGCGAAGAGCTTGGGAGCAGAAGTCATTGAAGCCAAGTGCGATTCACCGTTGGCAGTAAACCAAGTAAACAAGAGCTTTGAGGTTCGAGAGGACAGGATGCAATGATACTTGGATAAGCTACAAGTAACTTTGAACCGCTTCAAGGAGCGGACTCTGTATCATGTGCCTCGAGAACAAAATAGCAAGGCTGATGCACTTGCTAATCTGGGATCCTCGGTCGAAGAAGATGATATTGTCTCGGGGACTGTCATCCAGTTATCAAGGTCTGTGGTTAAAGAGGGTCACGCCGAGATAAATTCAACAGGTTTGACTTGGGACTGGAGGAATAAATATATCGATTACTTGAAGAATGAAAAACTCCCATCGGACCACAAAAAATTGAGGGCCCTACGAACCAAGGCTACTAGGTTTGCATTAGATGAAGATGGAACACTGTACAGGAGACCGTTTGATGGGCCATTCGCGGTATGTTCAGGGCTAGGGGATACCGATTATGTTCTACGAGAAATCCACAAAGGTACTTATAGGAATCACTCCGCTGCTGAGTCTTTGGTTCGCAAAGTTATTAGAGCAGGGTATTATTGGGAGATCATGGAAAAAGATACTCAGGAGTTTGTCAAAAGATGTGATAAGTGCCAGCGGTTTGCACCGATGACCCATCAGCCCGGGGAATAACTCCAGTCACTCATATCCCCATGGCCTTTCATGAAATGGGGAATGGACATAGTCGTCCCTCTACCAACGACCCTAGGTAACGCTAAGTTTATTTTGTTTATGACTGATTATTTTTCTAAATGGGTGGAGGCATAGGCCTTCGAGAAGGTCAGAGAAAAGGAAGTTATTGACTTCATCTAGGACCACATCATATGCCGGTTCAGGATACCTGTCGAGATTGTATGTGATAATGGAAATAGTTCATCGGCAGCAAGGTAACAGGGTTCCTCGAAGCACATAAAATAAAAAGGATCTTATCAACACCGTACCACCCAACTGGAAATGGACAAGCCGAGTCCATAAAAAAGCTATCATTCAAAACCTAAAGAAAAGGTTGGACGATGCAAAGGGAAAATGGAGAGAAGTTCTACCCAAGGTCCTTTGGGCATATCGAACAACATCGAAGTCTAGCACGGGGGCTACTCCGTTCTCTTTAGTATATGCCTCCAAGGACCTTATCCCTGTCGAGGTTGGAAAACCCAGCACCAGGTTTCGTCATCCATCAAAGGAATCAAATCACGAGGCTATGAACACCAGCCTCGAGCTATGATGAAAAATGAGAAGCATCACTTGTTCGGATGGCCGCGCAGAAGCAAAGAATCGAGAGATATTACAATAGAAGGACCAACCTTCGACATTTTGGAATCAGGGACTTAGTTCTATGGAAAGTCACCCTTAATACTCTAGACCCGAATGAATGGAAATTGGGCTCGAATTAGGAAGGATCGTACCGAGTCCTCGGAGTTGTAGGTAAAGGATCTTACAAACTAAGCACAATCGAAGGTGAACAACTGCTGAACAATTGGAATGTATCATTGCTCAAACGATACTATTGCTAAGGTATGAATGTATCTTTCTCTTCCATTTGAATTAGAAACTAACTCATTGCAGGTGTTCGATTGAAGCTATCGAAGACACCTTTTTACACAAAGGACTTAGGTTTTAAAGCATGCGTTGCACTCTTTTTTCCTTAGATCGGATTTTGTCCCAAATGGGTTTTACCAGCAAGGTTTTTAATGAGGCAACAACTCTATGCTACCTAAGGAGAACTCAATAGTATTCAAGGCTTCTTTTCAATTAACCACGAATACTGAGGGCCATCACCCTCGGAGGTTATATTTTCGAAGAAAATACTTCACGCCTGAAAGGGCCTCGATAGGAGAACTTTGTAATGGGCCAAATGGTCAGATGAACCGTGTCCATATAGAATAGTCAAGCTACGACAACAAATACTGTATGCACGTATTAATTATATGAAGAAACATTCTGTTTATATCAAAAAAACTTTGTGTCTCAAAGAAGTCTACTATTATACAAGCTCTACACTTATAATCCAATGGAAAACGACTCAAGAGACAGAACATAAATACACCCCCGAGAT
This sequence comes from Nicotiana glauca, assembly GCA_026770625.1. Classification (NCBI taxonomy): domain Eukaryota; kingdom Viridiplantae; phylum Streptophyta; class Magnoliopsida; order Solanales; family Solanaceae; genus Nicotiana; species Nicotiana glauca. The sequence continues at coordinate 27,215 of MU784032.1, read as the reverse complement.
ACTCGGGTATTATCATCGACGGTCGACGCATCTGAGTCATCGAAAACTCAAATTCATAAGACCTCAAAGAGGTATCCGTCATCGAAAACTAAAATTCATAAGACCTCAAAGAGGCATCCCTTCAAAATAAAGGCCAAGGCCATCATACTCGGGGACTAACCATTCAAACAATTTCGTAAGGTTATCGAAAAACAAGTCCAAGAGACATACGCGAAGGCTACAACCATATTAAAGACTAAGGTCATATAAAAAGTCTACGGCTAAAATAATACGGCTCGAAGACGTCCAACTTCCGCCATAAATTGAAGGCCTTCAAACACTTTGAAAAAACTGGTTAAATCAGGCTATCCTCAGCAAAAGCAAAGGATAAAGGGCTTCGATAAAATCAACCCTCGAATAATTTAGAGGCTTTGATAACATCAGCCTTCGAAAAAACCTCAAGAGGTATTCAGTTATGTTTACATAAAAAAATTACTAATAAGGTTCCAATCCATCGAACTTTCGAAAAGCCCAAAAGGTACAAAAAACACATGCTAAGGCATAAATATTTTTTCACCAAGTCTTTTTAGCCGAAAAGAGGAAAACATTATAGCCGCTTTAGAGGCTGAATTGGCCCAAATTAAAGAGCCTAAGGGCCAACTTAAAAGAGCATAAAGGGCCAAAATATATAGGGCTCGCGACCTTACTCTCGCTCAACTCGGACTCAAAAGTCCCATTATCTCGAGCTCATGCCCAATTAACTTAAGCCTAGCTCGAAGACTAACAAAAATCTTCAGAGGTATTCTATTCTAAGTTTGAGGATCACACGATGATCACTGTCACACCTCCTTTTTACCTACACCCGAAAGGGGGTATAATAAAGGGAGTTTTTTCTAATATAAGGACAATCAAAATGGGATTTATTTATTAAAAGATTCAGAGTCGCCACTTGGGAGATTTATGGTGTCCCAAGTCACCGGTTCAAATCCCGAATCGAGGAAAGGGTTGACTCTATATTACAGTCCGCGAACCAGAAATCCAGGTAAGGAATTCTGTTAACCGGGGAGAAGGTGTTAGGCATTTCCGAGTTCCGTGGTTCTAGCACGGTCACTCAGCTGTTATATTCGACTTAATTATTTGATTTTAAACAGTTATGAAACTATGTGCAAATTTTAGTTAACCGTTTTTGTTTATTTTTTAGAGAAAATTACAACGTTATTAAAATACGTCTCGAACCACGTCACATAAATGCACCCATAGTTTTTGACATATTTTAACACCGTTGAGATTCACATTTATGTCACATAAATGTAAACCCAAGTTTAGGAAGGTAGATTATTAAAACACGCGCCTAAAAACAATTAATGCATTTGTACTTTGCGAGTGCCATGGAATGTTTGCTAAATGGCATGCCTCGGATTCTAAGGTTGAGTTAAAGCTAATTAACACGAGGGACACACAATTATCACTTTTGCTTGGCATGGCACACCTTGTCAAGGATTCATCAGTAAACTATGGCTTAAAAGAATTACACTACTTAAAACTTTGCTAAGCTACAATATGAGTCTGGATTGAAAACAAAACAATGGCTAGTCTCTTTTTAGTTTTAAACTTCAGGTCTGGCCCAAAGGGAAGCCCATTAGCCCAAGTAATACCATAAGGAGGCAAAATATCGAGTCTCATGACAGAGAGACTCAAACAAAGAGCCCAAGATCAAACCTATACCATTAACACATTGTAATTCAGATTTTGAGAACAAAACATAATAACCAAAAACATTTGAATGCCATAGGTCTATGAACGATTTCAGTGATGGACTTAATAATTACTAATGCAAAAACCTCAATTGAATTTAACAAGTAATCATTTCTGGATACCCATTTTGAATTCCTACAACATTTATTTATTAATTAATGACGTACTGCGAGTGGCCAATCACTTGAATTAGGAGACTACGTGAACATGCTTACTGCTGAACGTTTAAATCAAAGAGATAAGTAATTCATCGCTCCTACTAATTATAATCTAACATATTCACTTGATTATCACCCATATATTGAAAATTGAAACATCATTGACATACCCCACTAATATAGTCATGCTTTCTAAAAAAAACAACTTACGTGTGAGCATTCCTTTTGAATATTAAAACTTAGATCAACTGTCAAGTAGTAATTAGCAATTCCAAATTGCATTTGTATAAACCAACACATATACATGCCAAAAACCAGCTTTTCAAGACCAGAAAATGGCAATTTCAGCAGAATACTAACAGTAGTGGTGATCCAAAGCTTAAAATCAAACATGAACCTAAATGATCAAAGTCACCAATCCACTCATCCATACACATGCGAAATACTCTATGGGTTACTCTTACACACACAGTTTCAGCAAATAAAGACTAATTGATATCTATAATTCAAAGCCTAAGTACAGAATATGACAAAAAATAGTAAAGAACAGGGACATCAACTAGAATATAGTCTTCATTTAACTAAACTCCAACCAAATTACATCTCATTCCTTAATCAAAAGCTAAGGGAGGTACCGAATATTGATCAAACAAAACCAGCAGCAAATGAAATGTAAGCCAGAAGCAGCAGAATAGCAGAGTCAACCAATTAAACCAGCTCAAAAAAAGAAAATAATGTAAAATAGCCCAGAAAACAATTTCAGTTCAAACAGTGAACAGAAAAAGCCCAAACCAAAATTGATCTTAATTCATTTCAACTGTTAGTTAACTAGAAATTGTTTCAACATTCAGAGAATTTCAGAAATCACTAAAAAGGACTCAATGAAAAAGTGTTTTCTAAGGGTTTTCAGTATTTTCAGAGTTATTTTTTCTTAACTCTCTCAAGCTCTATCTGTTCTCTTCTCTGTATCAATGTCTATCTTATCAGAGCATTCCTCTCTATCAATGTATATCTATGTGTGTTTTTTCTCTCAGTGAATTAAACTTTCAATCTACATCCCCCTCTCCGAGAATGCCCTCGATATTATATATCAGTCAGCCTCCCCTTTGTGTTCTCTATTTCAGTCCTTAAACAAACACTAGTGCAATTTCCATTACCAATTATCTTCTCATTTTAAAATTTTCCACTTAGCTAGTGCTATTATCTAAATTCAGTAGTGCAATGTCTACCCCACCATTACTGAAAAGCTTCCTAAATTAGGTGAGATTCACACAAGCTACATAATCGCTAAGCTAACCCTCCCTAAACCTTAAATGGGTCAGGCAGACCCTGGGTCCAATTGACCCAAATTAATGGGTCCAAATAACTAATTCAAATCCAATCTGGGTTATTCACTCAAAATTTAATCAAGGATTCTCAAAACCTAATTCAAGTCCAGTTATTTTACCAATATCAGAAAACAAGAGACAATTAAAAGGTTCAAAATTTTAAAACTACTTCTAAGATTGACTAACAACATTTACAAAATAGGAACTAAAACCAAACACACAATTAACAATGCAACTAAGTCCTAGTTCACATCTTAACTAAGTTGTTCATAGAAAAAGAAAAGAAGAAGAAGAAGAAGAAGAAGAAGAAGAAGAAGAGGTGAAATAAAAATAAAAGAGAAATGGTACAAGGAACTTACCGGTCAGTAATGAATTAAAGGGAACCTTCGAATCTCCCATTTTTAAACCAAATTTTGACTTTAAGTGTGTGTTCTTATCAAGAACACACGGAACAAAGTAAAAACCAGCTTAACTCTTCAACGAATCGAGACTTTGAGGTTTTAGGGTTCGAACCCTAGATTTGAAATTCGACACGTTCTAGTTTGATTCAAGGGCAAGTATTCATGGATTTGGGAAGAGGGGGACTTGGTGGTCATGGGATGTTAGTTTGAGTGTGTTTGGAGGTGGCGCCACCACCGGAGAAACTATGGCGGTGCCAGGGTTTGGAACTTAGAACGAATATTCGAAAAGGTCGGGTAAGATTCGAGGGAAACTGAATGGGGATTTGGAATGGGGAGGGTGAGAGGAGTTTATGGTGTAAATTTGGAGGCCATTGGTGACTGACCGCCGCCTGGGCGATTTTCGACGGGCGTTCAGCGGTGGTGTAAAGGTTTGGTCTCTGAGGTTAGAGACGAAAGGAAAAGGGGGGGGGGTTCTAAGGGGTAAGGGGTAATGGGAGTTAGGTATATTAAAATTAGGGAATTAATTAGAGCCGTTGGATGATTGAAATCCAACGACTGTGATTGATTCCTTAATACAACAGGGTCATTTGGTTTTAGGGTAGGGCTGGATCGGGCAAGGGGAAGGCGGGTCGGGTAGGTTAAATGGGTAACAGGTAAGGCTATGGACTGTTCGATCAAATGAGATCAACGGTCTCGATCAAAGATTATCCATACGACGTCGTTTGGTCTTGTCTTGGGCGGACCGGATTTTGGGTTAGGTTTGGGCTGGACTGGATACAATTGGTTTGGGCTTGGGGATTAAATTAAGAATTAGCCAAATTCTGATTTTCTTCTCTTTTCTTTTTATTTTCTAAAATTCTAATAAAATAAAATACAAACCTAAATTAATCCTTGTCCAAATTATCTCAAAAATACTAATTAACTCTAAGTATCAGTTATCACAAAATAAATAAATACCAAAAACACACAATTTTGACATTAAACACTAAAATGCAAAGTACGTTATTTTTTTTTGAATTTTCATTTTTGTAAAACAATAATTTTCTTAATTAATCTAAAAATATAAAATTAAATCCTAAATGCAAATGCAACATATTTGTTTTATGTATTTTTCATAATTTAAAATTAAATATGCACACAAAAAATATGCAAACAATTGACGGAAAAAATGCCACAAAATTTCACAAGATTTAAAACAATGAAAAACAATTATTTTGTTTTGATTTTGTGGGAGTAATTAACATAGAACAAAAATCACGTACTCACAGCTGCCCCCTCTTTGCTCGTAAACACGAAGAGTTTTTGTGCAAAGATAAAGCGAGCTGATACGAGCGATTTTTGCCCGTTTGAGTACTCCATGTGAAGCATTTTTTGAAAGATTTGAGTGAACCTCTGCTTCAAAGGTTTCCTACATATCCTTGGCTAAAAGAAATCGGGTCAATGTAGTTCAGGAAGTTTTGGTAGCTGGGACTACCATGAAGCTGTGATTTACTGTTGTTGTTGTTGTTGTTGCTGCTGCTGCTGCTGCTATTGCTTACTGACCTCTTTATTACACCATGACAAAAATAAAGAAGCTAGATTAAGCTATGGTCTATGAATTACAAAGACTTATTTTCAAACTTGCTCTTGTGACTGTTGTTGCCTTGTTGACTTGTATTTTGCTATAACAGTTCCTTTGATGCTATCTTGCATTGTATTTTTGAGATGCTTTCCCTTCTCTTCAGGTGAAGGCCTGATTGCTGAACTTGAATTGCCTTCCCTTCCTATTAAACTCGAATTGTTTTCCCCTTGAAACCTGTATTATCTTCTTTTGACCATTGTTGCCTTCCCTTTTGTTCCTCCGGGTGGGTTCTTGCGATCAAACAAACAAAACATACAAAATCTTCTGCCCCAGTTTGCACTAGGAAGATTTGCGAGTGGTTAGCAAAATTGTAAACCACTTATACTACTGATGCAGAGAGTAAAATAAAGACTAGACTAAGATGTGCATCTCCTACGAGTAAAACCACGACTTTGACTAGGAAGTGCATCTCCTAGGGGTGAATTTAAATGACCAATACTAGGAAGTGCGTCTCCTATGGGTGAAACTTTAATGACTCAAACTAGGAAGTGCGTCTCCTATGAATGAACTCTCAATTTAGGAAGTGCATCTCCTACAGGTGAAACTTTAATGACTAAAACTAGGAAGTGCGTCTCCTATGAATGAACTATCAATTTAGGAAGTGCGTCTCCTATAGGCGAAACTTTAATGACTCAAACTAGGAAGTGCGTCTCCTATGGATGAACTATCAATTTAGGAAGTGCGTCTCCTATGGGTGAAAATCAACTTAGGAAGTGCATCTCCTAGGGGTGAAACTTTAATGATTCAAACTAGGAAGTGCGTCTCCTATGAATGAACTATCAATTTAGGAAGTGCGTCTCCTACAGGTAAAACTTTAATGACTCAAACTAGGAAGTGCGTTTCCTATGGATGAACTATCAATTTAGGAAGTGCGTCTCCTACAGGTGAAACTTTAATGACTGAAACTAGGAAGTGCGTCTCCTATGAATGAACTATCAATTTAGGAAGTGCATCTCCTACATGTGAAACTTTAATGACTCAAACTAGGAAGTGCGTCTCCTATGAATGAACTATCAATTTAGGAAGTGCGTCTCCTACAGGTGAAATTTTAATGACTCAAACTAGGAAGTGCGTCTCCTATGGATGAACTATCAATTTAAGAAGTGCGTCTCCTATAGGTGAAATTTTAATGACTCAAACTAGGAAGTGCGTCTCCTATGGATGAACTATCAATGTAGGAAGTGCGTCTCCTATGGGTGAAAATCAACTTAGGAAGTGCATCTCCTAGGGGTGAAACTTTAATGACTCAAACTTGAAAGTGCGTCTCCTATGAATGAACTATCAATTTAGGAAGTATGTCTCCTACATGTGAAACTTTAATGACTCAAACTAGGAAGTGCTCCTATGAATGAACTATCAATTTAGGAAGTGCGTCTCCTACAGGTGAAACTTTAATGACTCAAACTAGGAAGTGCGTCTCCTACAGGTGAAATTTTAATGACTCAAACTAGGAAGTGCGTCTCCTATGGATGAACTATCAATTTAGGAAGTGTGTCTCCTACAGGTGAAATTTTAATGACTCAAACTAGGAAGTGCGTCTTCAATGAATGAACTATCAATTTAGGAAGTCCGTCTCCTACAGGTGTATCCTGAAAGACCCAGACTAAGAAGTGCGTCTCCTAGGGGTGAAACTTTAATGACTCAAACTAGGAAATACGTATCCTAGGGGTAATGTGTGATCTTCTCAATAGCCTTTGCGTAAGCAGAACTGGGGCATTACACTTGAAAAATTCAAGCTTCCAAGCTTTGATATGATCACAGCCTTCCTCCCTATTTCAGACAAAGAAAACTTGTGAGTTTAAGCATGGTGGTTGGTTTGTGGCCTTGACTTTACAGCGATTGCTCCTTCACTTGCCATGATAACTTTGATTTCACCTTGAAAAATGTTGCTTGCTTATTGACTAACCAATTTCTTTGCACCCTTATCACAGAAAATACCTCTTCTCCCTTCAGACCCAATACCCTCTATATGGTTCATTGCTTATGAACTGGCATTTACCAAACCTTTGTGTTTCACATGAATCCCAAAGCATGTTGATTGTTACTAGCTCAATGCATTTGTTGTTCTTTTATGACAATTTGATGTGCTAACCAGATCCCGTTTTGTGCAATTGGAAAGCTGGGGGCAAATTTTGAAGTCATTTCTTACTTGTTCTGATCAAACAGACTCAGGAAAAGGAAGTAAACTAGACAAATGGAACAATGGACAGAGATGATTCCTAACCAGAAAACTATAAAGTAAAAACCTATCAGTTGTGGATACCAACTCTAATAACCATGACATCCACCTACGGCCTATTCTGTTGAGCAAATCTGATGTTTAGCTTTTGTCGTACCTTTTGCCATGAAACTGGGCTTCAATGCTCCGCTCATCCAATCTGATTCACAATCCTTATTCGACTTGTAGTGACCGAAGGGTTTTTACCATCAAGCCTCTCTCATTTTGGTCTTTCTCTCTACTTACAGCCGCCTCAAGGTGCTCGTGAGGGTTTTCACTAATAAGACTCTCACATTTTCATTATCTTTCCTGCTTGGACTGGAGTGTTGCCCCTGACATGAATCACTTTTACTTGCTCGACTTGCCATCTTTTGAAGACTGATCAGAAGGTCTTTCTTTAGACCGTAATTTGGGTTTTTGGATAGGGTTAGAAAGAAAGGGTATCAAAAGGCTCAAAACGACTCGACTGGTTCAAAATTACAACTTTCGAAATCAGATTTTTTACAACAACCATAATTTTTGCCCCAGTTTCTTTGCTTGGGGACTTTTGTATTTTTATTTCAATGAGACCGAACCGTGAGGCTACCTACGTATCCTTAAAGGAATCAGGTCAAACGTAGTTCACACCATATGAATTACTTTGTTATTATGATTTTTCTTTCTTTTTCTTCCTTCTTTTCTCTTTTGTTGTTTTGTTGTTTTTTTTCCTTTACTTATCTTTCACGCTTGTGTTTCTAATATTTGCTACTGATTATGAAAGATGGGTATGAAAGAAAATAAATAAGGCTCAAAGGGGTAACGAAGGATAAAGTGTTTAGATGGCAGAACAAAATGCCTTCGTCATTCCAATCTTCAAAACATGCCAAGCATAAACAACACAATTAAACAAACCAAGGAAAACATTCGTAATATATTTTGATTGTACCAGACTTGATAACCATATCCACACATTCGCCTTCTACATCTGTTAACTACAAAGCACTATTGGACAACACCCTCACTCTCATTACCACAAACGGCCCCTATAATTTGGGGCAAACTTGCCTTTGGCTTTAAACCGATACGGCATGATGCATTTTAACAGTATTTCATTATGTTCTATTTGCCCCAGTTTCACACAATTCAGGCTCGAATGATCTCAAAGTGTTCTTATTTCCCTCAAGTGCCCCTAGCATCTTCCCGATTGTTTCATGACTGAACTAACCTTTAAGATTAGTCCTAGAATTATGTGTGCATGTCATGTCACTAGAGTTGACAAGAAAAGGACTGTAAAGATGAGAGAAATAAACAAAAGAAAATGACTAGAAATAACAAAAAATAGGAAATTGCATTAGACGGTGAAACGGTTCGAACAAAAAGACAAGCAAACTGAACTGGGTTTACAACCCCGAAACAAACCTAGACAGCACTAAACGAGATACTACGACTAAACAAACCAGGAAAAATAAAAGGATAGAAGGGTTTGAGTCACAAGACAATATCCGAATTACAACCCTGAAAAAACCCCGACTACAGAAATGACAACAAAATAAGCCACCAAAACTCCTCCCTGGCTAGCCAAGAGATGGAGCATCTTTCCAATTACCAAGATCTGCATCTTAGCCACTGAGTTCAACATCAATATTGCTAGAACCTTCACAAGTATTCATCTCATTATCCTTAGCAACTTGCTTTTGGGTCCCTTTGGCCGGCTTGTTCTTATGATCAACTTCCGGAACCAAGAGTGATAGAGCTGAAAGCTTTGCGGCCGGTGGCCCCCCGAGAATCTCAGAGTAGTTCTTATATTCCTTTTCCATACAAATCATGTCTTCCATATGCGTCTTATTGTGAATAGGCAATAGACTTTGGCTAGTATCTGTTGCATTTGGATTTTGCACGGTAATGTCACCTGCATCAATAAGCTTCTAGACTGCTCCCTTCAGATGCCAACACTCTTCTATGCCATGCCCCAGGGTATCTGATCAATATGCGAACCTTTGAGAAAAATTAAGCTTCTTTGGAAGATGGTTTGGCATTTTTATCTGAATCAGCTTCAACATATCCAATTTCCTTAGCCTCTGGAACATATTGGCATATGACTCTCCCAATGGAGTGAAGGTTTTCTTTCTCTGCAACCTCTCATTCTTAAAAGCTTGGTTGGGCCGGAAACCTGATCCAGGAGGGTTTTGGTAGGCTCATGGGGGCGGGTAAGATATTTATGGACGTGGTATGGGCCTTTGAGGGCCTTGGAGATGTGGATCATATAGTGGTGCATTGTGGACAGGATATCGGGGAAGTGATGTACGATTTCAGGGGTTCTGTGGATAGAAGTAGCATTCGGGAGGATTAAAAGGATATCCATGGAGTCGATATGGAGACTGAGAGCGTTTAGCAAGAACGACCACTGGACCTTGTCGTCGGCGGGGCTCAACAACATCTTTTTTGTCCATAGGAGGAATATCGTGAGCAACTTGTTCATTCCATCTGAGCCAAAATTTCCTAAAACTTTCTTTAGGTTTCTTTTCCATCCGAGATATGGAGGAGTGGTCTGGGACAATGTCTGTATCGTTCTGAAAGTGTCGCACAAAATCTTAAGCCATGTCATCCCATGTATGTCACTTACCGACATCTTGACGATTATACCAATCCAAGGCTGCCCCGTCAAGCTCTTACTGAAATATGCCATCAACAAATCATCCTTCTTGACAACATTGCAATAATCCCTCAGATGGGCTAACAGATCTCTACACCCGTAATTCAGGTTGAATTTTGGCACTTTAAACCTTACGGGCAGGCGAACGACAAAGAGTGTACACAACTTTTGGTAAGACATGTTGCCTTGGTCTCCCGTCCCGTGTACGTTCTTTAAGGACTGTTCTATGTTCTTCAGCCTCCTATAACTTGGAGGAAGAGTGATGGAGATACTAGGGTGATTGGGAGATGCCAAAGTTTGGGTAAGGGCATCATCCGAGAAACCATGTGGTGGCGGTGGTGGTGCCTTCCCAACCATCCAAGCCCAATACGTGTTTGTTATGTGCTGCCTTAACATCCTTGCCTCATCAGCCAAGCCAGTGTCTTGTTCAACCAACCGCTTTTGGGTACCAATATCAACCAACCTAATTTTGTTATTATCTGCCATTGCCTTTTGGCTTTCAGGTTGTGGAGACGAGTTACTACNATATATATATATATATATATATATATATATATATATATATATATATATATTTTTTTTTTTTCCTTTTAAAATCATCACTATTTCTCAAAAAGTTTCATAAAAATATCTGGTCTTGTCAATACGGCCTTTCAGCACCTTCGAAGAAGATTTAAAGGCTAAAATTTTGAGAAATGACCAAAGGCGGCGGTTCTCGCAAAAACGGCCTTCCGACGTCCTTTTTTGGGAACATTTGGCTATTTTGGACAAGAATGACATTACCTTTACTTAAAACAATGACATTTTATTTACCCCAAATTTTTTATTTATTTATTTATTTTTTATTTTTTCCAAATAGTTGAACCAGATATAGGTTGCCTACGTATCCCACATCCGGTGAGAATCAAACTTACGTAGTTTGTCCAGTTTTGACGGAACAGGAAAACATGACACTTGAAAATTTTGGCTCATTTTGAAATGACTTTTCTTTTTTTTTTTTTAGAATTTTGGTAGAGTTGCAGAATTTTCTAAATACCTACCTCTCACTCTTGGTTTTTTCTTTTGTTTTTTTCTCTTTTTTTTTTATTTTCTTTCCCTATTCTAGAAGCCGGTCAACATGCAAACCGAACAGACAGATATGCAAGTAGCACGTAAGATGCATCAGGATGGTCTTTTAATCTGGGTACACCTATCCTAGAAGGACCCAACCCCTATGTTGAGTCCCTTAAGTCAAATGCACATGATGCCAACAAACATTCCTACTAGGGATCCGGCATGAGGCTGAGTTATTCTAAGTTCAAAATCTGGGTATGTGTTCTAGACTGTGTACCTGAGCGGACAACTCGAGCCGAGGAGGGGGCTACGTACCGGGAACGAAAAGGCCATCCGGCTTAGTAAATTGTCCGAGCTTCTTTCTTATTTCAACGTATGACACTAACAGAATAAGGAGTCTCAACCAGCGAGCACATCCCCGAAGATGAGAAGAGAAGGGTTTCGTAACAGTTTTATATATACAATTAAGATAATATCAAAGCGGTAAAAAGCAACATTTTGCACATTAGTCCCAAACATGTAATAAAATCAGATAATAAACAAAGCCAAATATAACAATTATTCTAAGCTCGAATTCTGAACCCTGAATCAGAAGTTCTGGTTTTCCATCCCCAGCAGAGTCGCCAGAGCTGTCACACCTCCTTTTTACCTACTCCTGGAAGGGGGTATAATAAAGGGAGTTTTTTCCAAGCTAAGGACAATCGAAACGGGATTTATTTATTAAAAGATTCAGAGTCGCCACTTGGGAGATTTATGGTATCCCAAGTCACCGGTTCAAATCCTGAATCGAGGAAAGGGTTGACTCTGTATTATAGTCCGCGAACCAGAAATCTAGGTAAGGAATTCTGTTAACCCGGGAGAAGGTGTTAGGCATTCCTGAGTTCCGTGGTTCTAGCACGGTTTCTCAACTGTTATATTCGGCTTAATTATCTGATTTTAAACCGTTATGAACCTATGTGCAAATTTTAGTTTTAACCGCTTTTATTCATTTTTAGAGAAAATTACAACGTAATTNTTTGGTAAGACATGTTGCCTTGGTCTCCCGTCCCGTGTACGTTCTTTAAGGACTGTTCTATGTTCTTCAGCCTCCTATAACTTGGAGGAAGAGTGATGGAGATACTAGGGTGATTGGGAGATGCCAAAGTTTGGGTAAGGGCATCATCCGAGAAACCATGTGGTGGCGGTGGTGGTGCCTTCCCAACCATCCAAGCCCAATACGTGTTTGTTATGTGCTGCCTTAACATCCTTGCCTCATCAGCCAAGCCAGTGTCTTGTTCAACCAACCGCTTTTGGGTACCAATATCAACCAACCTAATTTTGTTATTATCTGCCATTGCCTTTTGGCTTTCAGGTTGTGGAGACGAGTTACTACTTTGGGAACCACAACCAACCACCTTTCTGAATATTGAACAAAATGGGAGCATCCTGTTAGCCTTAGGGCTTTTAACACATAGGCAAATACACATTAGGGATGCAATGCTCTTAAGCAGTTAACCATTTCTATTATGCATTTGCTTGGTTGCTTGTGTCATCGCGGCCTTTCCTAATCATGAACTCTCCTTCTATTGTCACTCACGCCTTTTACTTTTTTTCTTTTTTTTCGTTGTGATCGAATCTTATGAAGATTTCCTACGTATCATGACCCCGCATGAATCAAACCGAGTNAGAATTTTGGTAGAGTTGCAGAATTTTCTAAATACCTACCTCTCACTCTTGGTTTTTTCTTTTGTTTTTTTCTCTTTTTTTTTTATTTTCTTTCCCTATTCTAGAAGCCGGTCAACATGCAAACCGAACAGACAGATATGCAAGTAGCACGTAAGATGCATCAGGATGGTCTTTTAATCTGGGTACACCTATCCTAGAAGGACCCAACCCCTATGTTGAGTCCCTTAAGTCAAATGCACATGATGCCAACAAACATTCCTACTAGGGATCCGGCATGAGGCTGAGTTATTCTAAGTTCAAAATCTGGGTATGTGTTCTAGACTGTGTACCTGAGCGGACAACTCGAGCCGAGGAGGGGGCTACGTACCGGGAACGAAAAGGCCATCCGGCTTAGTAAATTGTCCGAGCTTCTTTCTTATTTCAACGTATGACACTAACAGAATAAGGAGTCTCAACCAGCGAGCACATCCCCGAAGATGAGAAGAGAAGGGTTTCGTAACAGTTTTATATATACAATTAAGATAATATCAAAGCGGTAAAAAGCAACATTTTGCACATTAGTCCCAAACATGTAATAAAATCAGATAATAAACAAAGCCAAATATAACAATTATTCTAAGCTCGAATTCTGAACCCTGAATCAGAAGTTCTGGTTTTCCATCCCCAGCAGAGTCGCCAGAGCTGTCACACCTCCTTTTTACCTACTCCTGGAAGGGGGTATAATAAAGGGAGTTTTTTCCAAGCTAAGGACAATCGAAACGGGATTTATTTATTAAAAGATTCAGAGTCGCCACTTGGGAGATTTATGGTATCCCAAGTCACCGGTTCAAATCCTGAATCGAGGAAAGGGTTGACTCTGTATTATAGTCCGCGAACCAGAAATCTAGGTAAGGAATTCTGTTAACCCGGGAGAAGGTGTTAGGCATTCCTGAGTTCCGTGGTTCTAGCACGGTTTCTCAACTGTTATATTCGGCTTAATTATCTGATTTTAAACCGTTATGAACCTATGTGCAAATTTTAGTTTTAACCGCTTTTATTCATTTTTAGAGAAAATTACAACGTAATTAAAATACGTCTCGAATCACGTCACATAAATGCACCCATGGTTTTTGACATATTTTAACACTGTTGAGATTTGGATTTCAGTCACATAAATGTACACCCGAGTTTAGGAAGGCAGATTATTAAAACACGCGCCTAAGAACAATTAACACGATTGCACTTTGCGAGGGCCATGGAATGTTTGCTAAATGGCATGCCTCGGATTCTAAGGTTGAGTTAAAGCTAATTAATACGAGGGCCATGCAATTATCACTTTTGTTTGGCATGGCCCACCTCGTCAAGGATTCATCAGCAAATTATGGCTTAAAAGAATTACACAACTTAAAACTTTGGCTGAGCTACATGAGTCTGTATTTAAAAAAAACAATGGCTAGTCTCTTTTTAGTTTTAAACTTCAGGTCTGGCCCAAAGGGAAGCCCATTAGCCCAAGTAATACCATAAGGAGGCAAAATATCGAGTCTCATGACACAGAGACTCAAACGAAGAGCCCAAGATCGAACCCATACCATTAACACATTGTAATTCATATTTTGAGAACAAAACATAATAACCAAAACCATTTGAACGCCATAGGTCTATGAACGATTTTAGTGATGGACTTAATAATTACTAATGCAAAAACCTCAATTGAATTTAACAAGTAATCATTTCTGGACACCCATTTTGGATTCCTACAACATTCATTTATTAATTAATGACGTACTGCGAGTGGGCAATCACTGGAATTTGGAGACTACGTGAACATGCTTACTGCTGAACTTTTAAATCGAAGAGATAAGTAATTCATCACTCCTACTAATTATAATCTAACATATTCACATGATTATCACCCATATATTGAAAATTGAAACATCATTGACATACCTCACTAATATAGTCATGCTTCCTAAAGAAAATAACCTACATGTGAGCATTCCTTTTGAATATTAAAACTTAGATCAACTGTCAAGTAGTAATTAGCACTTCCAAATTGCATTTGTATAAACCAACACATATACATACCAACAGCCAGCTTTTCAAGACCGGAACATGGAAATTTCAGCAGAATACTAACAGTAGTAGTGATCATAAGCTTAAAATCAAACATGAACCTAAATGATCAAAGTCCATAGTCCACTCATCCATACACATGCGAAATACTCTATGGGTTACTCCTACACACACAGTTTCAGCAAATAAAGACTAATTAATATCTATAATTCAAAGCCTAAGTACAGAATATGACAAAAAATAGTAAAGAATAGGGACATCAACTTGAATTTAGTCTTCATTTAACTAAACTCCAACCAAATTACATCTCCAGGAATCATTCCTTAATCAAAAGCTAAGGGAAGTAACTGATATTGATCAAACAAAACCAGCAGAAAATGAAATCTTAGCCAGAAGCAGTAGGACAGCAGAGTCAACCAATTAAACCAGCTCAAAAAAAGAAAATGATGTAAAATATCCTAGAAAACAATTTCAGTTCAAACGGTGAACCGGAAAACCTCAAACAAAAATTGATCTCAATTCATTTCAACTGTCAGTTAACCAGAAATTGTATCAACATTCAGAGAATTTCAGAAATCACTAAAGAGGACTCAATGAAACAGTGTTTTCTAAAGGTTTTCAGTATTTTCAGAGTTATTTTTTCTTAACTCTCTCAAGCTCTATCTGTTCTCTTCTTTGTATCAACGTCTATCTTATCAGAGCATTCCTATCTATCAATGTATATCTATGTGTGTTTTTTCTCTCAGTTAATTAAACTCTCAATCTATATCCCCCTCTCCTAAAATGCCCTCGATATTATATATCAGTCAGCCTCGCCTTTGTGTTCTCTATTTCATTCCTTAAACAAACACTAGTGCAGTTTCCATTACCAATTATCTTCTCATTTTAAAAATTTCCACGTAGCAAGTGCTATTATCTAAATTCAGTAGTGGAATGTCTACCCTACCATTACTGAAAATCTTCCTAAATTAGGTAAGATTCACACAAGCTAAATAATCCTAAGCTAACCCTCCCTGAACCTTAAATGGGTAAGGCAGACCCTGGGTCCAGTTGACCCAAATTAATGGGTCCAAATAACTAATTAAAATCCAATCCGGGTTATTCACTTAAAATTTAATCAAGGATTCTCAAAACCTAATTTAAGTCCAGTTATTTTACCAATATCAGAAAATAAGAGACAATTAAGATGTTCGAAATTTTAAAACTACTTCTAAGATTGACTAACAACATGCACAAAATAGGAACTAAAATCAAACACACAATTAACAATTTAACTAAGACCTAGTTCACATCTTAACTAAGTTGTTCACAGAAAAAGAAAAGAAGAAGAAGAGGTGAAATAATAATAAAAGAGAAATGGTACAAGGAACTTACCGGTCAGTAATGAATTAAAGGGAACCTTCGAATCTCCCATTTTTAAACAAATTTTTTACTTTAACTATGTGTTCTTATCAAGAACACACGGACAAAGTCAAAACCAGCTTAAATCTTCAATGAATCGAGACGTTGAGGTTTTAGGGTTTCAACCCTAGATTTGAAATTCGACACATTCTGGTTTGATTCGAGGGCAAGTATTCATGGATTTGGGAAGAGGGGGTCTTGGTGGTCATGGGGTGTTAGTTTGAGGGTGTTTGGAGGTGGCGCCGCCACCGGAGAAACTGTGGCGGCACTAGGGTTTGGAACTTTGAACGAATATTTGAGAAGGTCGGGTAAGATTCGAGGGAAACTGAATGGGATTTGGAATGGGGAGGGTGAGAGGAGTTTATGATGTAAATTTGGCGGCCATTGGTGATTGACCGCCGTCGTGGGCGATTTCCGTTGGGCGGTCAGCGGCGGTGTGAGGGTTTGGTCTCGGAGGTTAGAGAAGAAAGGAAAATGGAGGGTTCTGAGGGGTAAGGGGTAATGGGAGTTAGGTATATTAAAATTAGGGAGTTAATTAGAGCCGTTGGATGATTGAAATCCAATGGCTATGATTGATTCCTTAATAAAACGGGGTCATTTGGTTTCAGGGTGGGGCTAGATCGGGCAAGGGGAAGGCGAGTCGGGTAGGTTAAACGGGTAACGGGTAAGGCTGTGGACCGTTCAATCAAATGAGATCGACGGTCCCGTTCAAAGCTTATCCAAACAACGTTGTTTGGTCTTATCTTGGGCAGACCGGATTTTGGGTTAGGTTTGGGCTGGACTAGGTAAAATTTGTTTGGGCTTGGGGATTAAATTAAGAATTGGCCCAATTCTAATTTTCTTCTCTTTTCTTTTTATTTTCTAAAATTATAATTAAAATAAATATAAACCTAAATTAATCCTTGTCCAAATTATCTCAAAAATACTAATTAACTCTAAGTATTAATTATCACAAAATAAATAAATACCAAAAACACACAATTTTGACATTAAATACTAAAATGCAAAGTACGTTATTTTTTTGTGATTTTTCATTTTTGTAAAACAATAATTTTCTTAATTAATCTTAAAATGTAAAATTAAATCCTAAATGCAAATACAATTTTTTTTTGTATTTTTCATAATTTAAAATTAAATATGCACACAAAAATATGCAAACAATTTACGGAAAAAATGCCACAAAATTTCACAAGAATGAAAACAATGAAAAATAATTATTTTGTTTTGATTTTGTGGGATTAATTCACATAGGGAAAAAATCACGTGCTCACAATCACTAAAAAACCTAAGGGTTGCTATATTCAAAATCCGAGCCAAGGTTCACTTTACCATTGAAGTTATAAAACTTTTCACAAAATAAAGACAATTCGAAATCAAAGATGAAGAAAATGATTTCTGTATAGAGATGTTTACAAAATATATTTACAATACTGACAAGGGGTCATTACACAAAAATAAAGAAACAAAAAAGAACCTAATATATTTCGGGGCTACATCCTCAGAAGCAACATCTTCAGGAACTGCATCCTTGAGAGCTCTATCTTCGGGGACCTCCTCTTCCTCAGGGACTCCATGTTCATCTTCCCCACCTTCGGAACCACTCACAGCATCTTCATCATTGGAAGAAACAAGAAACCTGGCATCGGTTTCCAGCGCCTTTTCTTGGGCTATTTCTTCAGTAAGGTCGAATCCTTGAGCGTGGATTTCTTTGATAGTCTCCCTCTGGGCTTGGCACCTAGACAAATCATTACTTAATTTTTCCCTGTCGGAGGCCTCCCTTAGCTATTCTTGAACAGCCTCGACATCCCTTAAGTATATGGAGATAGACTTATCAGTCATAGCCTTCGTCTTCTCAACTTCAGCCTTGGCCTCTATAACCTCGACCCCGGCTTTGGTAAGACTTGCCTCTAGCTCCTCAATTTTCTTAGCCTGGGCCAACTTATTCACTTTTATACCCCAGATCTGAGTCTCAGCTGAGGCCAATTGGGCTAGAACGATTTCTTTATCGACAACAAGCTAATCCATGGTCTCTTTCCATCGGTGGCAATCAACCTTAACCCGATCGACCTCGACTCGAAGCTGCCCTATCATCTCCAACTTTTGCTGGCTGAGACATCGAAATGTTAGCCTCTTTAGTAAGGACAAGAAGGCCATACTCTTTAGCCTCTTTAAAATCACATTTACCTGCTTATCTAGCTCAACCTCGCTTTTCTAAGCTTTGGCCAATTCAGTCTGAAGGTCCTTGAGCTCCTCCTCCTTTTGGCTACAATGGCGCCTCAGTGTCTTCTCTTCACCCGAAACCTTCCTGAGCTTAGCCTCACATTGGCTCAACTTGGCCTTGAACTTGGTGATGGCCTACACGTGAAATAAAGACATGTCAGTCCAAGGAAGGGAGGAAAGAAAAAATTACAACTATGAAAGTTAATGTTTACCCGAGAAAGGTGACGTTAGCCTCTTCGAAGAGGGTGGATGCATCATTAAGGTCAACGACATCGGCAACTCCCGTGATACAGTCCCGAAAATCATCTTCTTCGAGAATCTTGCTCGGGTCAGGCGTCCATAGAGTCCGATCATCCTTTGTTTATTCTTCAGAGTAAGATGGTAAAAAAGGTAAGTGACCCATTGTCATGGACCCGTGCTCTTCACTCGAGGCACTCTAATTAGCTTTGGTCCTCCCGACACTTGTCCCCTCCGGCTTACTTGCTGAAGGAAGGGGAAAGATCTCAATCTCCGGGGGCACGAGGGCTTTACCCAAGTCTTTTTTCAGAGTTCCTTCACCACGAGACGAGGTCTCAGATTTGGAGATTTTGACGGCCTCGACTGGTTTCCTAGCTTGGTGCACCAACACCGTTTCTTCGCCCTCTTTCTCTTCATCTTCTAGATATTGGATGGCAGAATAGAAGTCCGCGTGTACAAGCTTCTTTCTCATCTTTCGAGCAGGGGTCCCCTCATCTTGGGAATCTTTGGGCTTTGCCTCTTCCTTTTATTGTCTTTCCCCAATTTCAGAATTGAGGACGCAGTGTTTTTCCCAAGCGGGGCTGGCCACATTTCGGAGACATCTCCAATGTCTGCACAAATAAACATGAATGAGATGTTACCACCAATAAAAGAAGAATATCAAAAAACCTGAAAAGAGAATTTACCATGATGTTTGGCCTCCCATTTGCCATTTGATAGTTCGCACCATTTGCGCTCATCGTACGAGGAGGTTGCAGCTAATTTTGGACCTAACCCTCAAGGTTGAGGATCGCCTGGGGCGTCCAAGCAATGGCTGCAAAAAGGATAAAGGCATTATGAAACTTGTAAGTAGAATATGAATAGATATTTCGGAAAGGAGTTCACTTACGATTAAAGTTCCACCTCTCCAGGAATGGCATCTTTCCCCTAGGGATGATATCCGAAGTCCTCACTCTGATAAACCGGCTCATCCAGCTCAATCTTTGTCCTCGT
This sequence comes from Nicotiana glauca, assembly GCA_026770625.1. Lineage (NCBI taxonomy): Eukaryota > Viridiplantae > Streptophyta > Magnoliopsida > Solanales > Solanaceae > Nicotiana > Nicotiana glauca. The sequence continues at coordinate 7,502 of MU784032.1, read as the reverse complement.
TATTACTAGCGAAGAAAGCCTTTTTTGATTGGCGTTGAAGTTTGATGAGCCCTTTAAATAATTGAGGTCGATACAACCGAGTGAGATGGTTGAGGGTAACCCCCAATTCCATGGCCTTATCGGAAAAATAGCGCAACGTGATCACAATGCGCCAAAAAGAGGGGTGAATCTGGCTGAGGGTAACTTCGTACGTCTTGAAACTATCAATCACTACCGGATCGAGAGGGCCCAATGTGAAAGGGTAAGTGCTTAAGAATCCCTCCACATGGGTAGCGATGCTTTCCTCGGGGTTCGGGATCTAAACCATGGCCTCGTCTCCCCAACCGCAGTCCCTATTCATGGCTTTGAGGTACTTCTTCGATATTGAACTAATATATCAAGATACATGTTCACATCGGCCTGGGATATCGGGGGGATTATCAACATCAAAATCCTTCTTTATCACACAAGGACTAGGGGTGATTTCATGAAGAGCCGGCGGAACCACCGGTTTGGCCGGTCGGGAAATAGAATAAGATGATGATTTTTTTCTTTTTGGGGGACTATTTTGGAAGTCTTAGCCATATATTTAAACTAAGGAGTACATGTGGTGGCAAAGTGTGGTGTTTTGTAAGATCTTGGCATTTTTCGGTGATCGGAGTAAAAGTAGTGAGAAGAGAAAGAGATAAAGGGGAAAAGTGAGGAGTGAATGCAATGAAGAGGTAAAGTTTTTGGTCCAAAGAAGAAACTCCATATTTATAGATAAGAGGGGACGATTCGACGATGCTAGTGGCCGACCATTACTGGCGTGCATTTAATGTTTTATGTAAGCGAACTGACGGGACGTTCCGGTCACTTCAGGCGCCTATGTCATAGGAATAACATCATCATAAGAGACTCCGTAGAATCATGGTTCAAATCGTTTCTCATCATTTTACTCTAAGAAATACGGAGACTATCTGTATACGGTCAAAATCAAGTATGCCCGATTTCTCGATCTCGAGGAATGGATTTAAGCCCGAGATCGGGAGAGGTTGAGTTCGAGCTTTATGGATCGGACTCGAGCTCAAAGACAGAGTGCATTACTCGAAGATTGAAGTATGATGGATACCTAAGATGAATATGCTCGACCCCGAAATAATGTCGTTATGGATTTGTAACAGAATAAGCGAGATTCCTGCCATGTCCCCTAAATCATGGTTGAATTTCCGGCATAGAATTGTACGATTCCGTACTAGGCAGTTAGACAGCTGTCCTAATAAGATTCCTTACTGTAAATGGAAATGTACCTTATTTAAGGTTCTCCTATTATATAAAGGGGACTCCAATCATTTGTACATGACACTAATCATTGGCAAAGAATATACTATTTTATTTTTTGGCTCATTGCTCATCACACTTGTCTTTTCTCTTTACTGTTCTTACTTTATTGCTCTTGGTTAATCTCGAGGTCACTAAGCTCGAGGTCTGTGACGACCCAAAGGGTCATCACCTATTTTCTCTTTCATCCCATGCTTTTGAGGTTTTTAAAACCTTACTTTTAGTTGCCTCAATTTGCGTGCGCAGTCCGGACGCATAGTCGGAAAGCTTATATATGAATTCTGTGTGAAAAATGATGAATTTTGATATTAATATGATTAAAGTTGACTTTGGTAAAAATTTTGGGTAAACGGACCCAGATCCGAGATTGGATGGTCCAGGAAGGTCCGTAGAAAAATATGGGACTCGGGCATGTGCCCGAAGTCGAATTCCGAGGTTTAGAGCCCGAGAAAAGAATTTTTCTGTGAAATTATTTTTCTGAAATTATTAAGGAAAAAGGAAATGGAAATTGATTAAAAGATTGTGTTATCGGGCTCGAATTTTGGTTCCGACACCCGGTACAAGTCTTAAATGTGTGTTAAGCGCTTTCTGTAAAGTTTGGTCGAAATCGGACGTCATTTGACGTGTTTCGGACCTAAATATCTAAAGTTTGAAGTTTATGAAGTTATAATGAAAAATAATGATTTTGGGGTTTGATTCCATGTATATGATGTTATTTTGGTAATTTGGTCGCACGACTAAGTCTGTAGGATGTTTTTGAGGTTGTATGCATATTTAGTTTAGAACCTCGAAGGCTCGGGTGAGTTCTGGATAGGCATCGGAGTGCATTTTGTACTTTAAAATTTTCTGGTATTTTGGCTTCTGTGATCTTCGCAAATGCAAAGTGGAGACTGTCGCACCTCCTTTTTCATTACACCCGCAAGGGCGTAAAGGAGTTTTTTCAATTAAAGGACAATCGAAGCAGGATTTATTATTAAAGATTCAGAGTCGCCACTTGAGAGATTAATGGTGTCACAAGTCACCGGTTTAGAATCCCGAATCGAGGAAAGAATGACTCTGTTTAACAGTCCGCGAACCAAAAATTCGAGTAAGGAATTCTATTAACCCTGGAGAAGGTGTTAGGCATTCCCGGGTTCCGTGGTTCTAGCACGGTCGCTTAACTGTCATATTCAGCTTATTTATCTGATTTTAAAACATGTTTCAACTTATATGTTTTTTTAGCTTTAAACCGCTTTTATTATTATTTTCAAAGAGAATTGCAACGTCGTGAAAACATGTCTCGAACCACGTCACATAAATGCACCCGTAGTTTTCGATGCATTTTGACTTCGTTGGGATTTGGATTTGGGTCACATAAATGCACACCCGAATTTAAGAAGGTAATGTTATTAAATGTCGTGCCTAAGAGCAACTAACGCGTTATCATCTTTGGGGAAGGCCGTGAAATTCGCTAAACGGCCCATCCCAGATTCTAAGTATTTTAATATAGATATTTACCGAGGGCCCCGCAATTCATATGTTTTGTTTAGCGAGGCTCATCTCATTTTATTATTTAAAAGGGAAAACCTAAAGCAACTCCGATTTTCTATTCGATTTGTCTCTAATAATAAAAGAAAAGGTTCTAATTAATTTGTTATTGGATCAAAGCAAACCAAGTGATAATTCTGCGCCAAAGCCAACCATTGGGCTCCGGGATAGCCCAACAAAGGAAAATTGCACCCAGGTCTATACCAAAAATTGGCCAATCACAGACCTTGGCCCAAGCCCAAACGAACACTGAAATCTGATCTGAGCCTGGGCCACTCGTTAAGTCACTGAGGCCCAAATCAACAAAACAAGGCTGTTGAGCCTTGAGTTTACCAGCAAGCCTTGTACCAAACGGAATTTCAATCTAAATTTACTGCGGTTAAAATTATTTCAAAATGGTCTGATTTTTGCAATGATAGGAACAATATACAACCTACTCAGATTAATGAATTATTAGTGGCTGGAATCCAGTTTCATATTCAAACTGTGTTTAGGCTATCTAACTACTACAAATACCTATGGAATTCCACAAATTAACAGAGCAATTTACACTTTTGTTGAGGTCTTAACCCAGGGATACAGTACTATGAAAAACGCCTAATTTCAAATTCAACTCATTAGGGCCAACACTAAAGTTAATCACTGACATAGCCTACATTATGTTTTCAAATCTGGCTTCAAGTTTAATAAACAGTCATTACATGAATTCAAACTACACTACACTAGTAACACAAACTAAACAAATTAAAACTACTAACTGAAGAATTCACATGCTCATAGGAGTACACTGAGTTAGTTCAACAGGCCACAAGTTAAAAACAGTCCCAAACGGTCCAGTTATACAGTCTATAGTCTAATTAATACAACTAAAATTCTGGTTCAAATGAATCAATCACACGAAATTTCTAAACTAAGCAATAACGGTAAGAGTTCAGGTGTAAGCATGCATTTCTTTATCATTTATACTTCAAATTTGTTGTCTACAGGTGAAGGTAATCTTTAGCATCACTTGAGCATGAGAAAATACCTGTAAATATAATAGAAATGGAGGAGAAGAGGTCAACTAAGACAATAATGAGCAGCAACAATCGATAGACAAGTAACAATAGCCCAAAAACCAGAATTAGCCAGTCCAGAAGTAAATCAGTGATTCCAGAAATGTTTAAAATCAAGCAGGACTAATATATTACCCAGAACAGCACCAAAATAACCCAAATAAACTTGAAAATGAACACAGAACACCTCTAAAACTTCCAGCAGACAAAAATTCAACTCAAACTAGCTTAATTGGACTCAAAATCACTCGAAATTAGTCTTGTAAACCTCTGAAACCTCAGCCATCAGATTGTGAACTAGAAGATGTGGATTGATTAAATAGAAATCGAAATTAACCTAAAGCTTTTCAATGGAACAGTGTTTTTTTGATTTTTTGAAGATTTTTTGTTGTTTTTATTTTTTTGAAGAACTAGATCTAGAATTTGGATTTGAAATTCAAACTTGGAAACTCAGATTTGCAGAGAATGGATTTTGGGGGAAATTTAGAGGCTGAAACTTGTGCAATCAGGCAGATATGCTGCCTTTTATAGGCAGAAATTGAAAATTCTCTCAGATTTCTAATTTATGAATTAACCCCTCAATTGTTAGCTTATTGTCCAAGTTAGACCTTATTATTTACTATTTGATCCCTTATTAGAAGCCTCTATGAGTTTCAGGTAACAACTACAAGATTTTTTACCCTATAATTCCTAAACTACCCCTTTATTCTACTGAAATTACCAACTATGGTTGACTGACTCATTCCCTTTACCCATGATTAACTACCAACTAAATGTTTCAGCAACCAAACAAACAACCAAAATAATCAACTACTGAAATAACAAAACACATATCTAAAATGATTTGAAACCAAATTGGACTATCATCAACATTACCAAACAGAATTAATCAAAATTAAATCAAGACTTAAACTAAAAGAAAATATCAATAGGAATGAATTTACCCCAACATTTACACTAAACCAAATCAGAAAGGAAAACAAAGGGATATCTACTGATAACCAAAAAATTAAACTAAATCCTATTCCTGACGAAAACAGACTGAGATGAATCAACACCTAATAAATCCTAACCTAATGAAGTTATACTAATAATCAAACTAGAATAAAAAGACAAAAAGAATTAAAGTCTAAACAAACAAACAATCAAACACAAAATTAGAACGAACTTGACAGAAATTAAAATGCCCATTAGACTAAGTATAAGAACAGAAGTAAAAGGAGAGAATTAAACAAAGAAAAAAACCGAAAACTCACTAATGTGGCTCAAAGTGCTGCTGCCTCTTGATTTAATATTCGAAGGATTTTGTTGATATTTGAATGCTGCTGATAGTGAATTCGTCACGAGGGAAGTGAGGCGACCCTAGAGTGTTAATTTGGAGCCGATTGGACGAATTAGGGTTTCGACCGCCACTTTTGATTGAAGATTCGAAAAGTTCCGGACTGATTTGGGGAAAATGGTTCATGGATTTGAATAGAGGAGGGTGAGGAGGCTCTGTGGTGTTATTTTGGCGGTGAACAGAGAAAGTTGGGTTTTGGCCGAAAAACTTCGCCTTAAGATTCGAAGAGTTCGGCCAATGTTTGAGGGAAATACTTGGATAGTTGGGATGAGGGTGAGGAGGAGATCCTATGGTGTAGTTTTGGGGTGGTTTGGAGCATCGCCCCCGGCGGAGGCGATTTCCGGCCGGCGGCTCACGGCGGTGTCACATGGGGTGTTTTGAGAGAGACGAAATGGGGGGGGGGGAGGTTTTTCGGACAATTTTATATTAGTTACATCCCACTTCTCCATCGTCCGATCCATTAACCTCGATGGACAGGATCAATTATCTCCAAAACGGGGTCGTTTCATTTAAATGGCGACTGGACCGGGTACATGGGACGGGTTTGGGCTGGATCTGGTTGGTTTTTATTTGGGCTCAACAGCATTAATAAAAAAAAATAGCCCCAAATTCAGGTCTTTATATAAAACACCCTTTCTTTTATTAATTGCTTTCTCCCTTTTTTGTATTTTATATTTATATTTTTTCTGATTTTATCAAATGCCAAATTTAAAGTAGAACCCTAATTTAATTCCCAAAACTGAACTAATTAATTCCTAAAAATTAATTAAGTCCTATTTTAAAGTAAACTCATGGCAAATTCAACAATTAACAATTAAAAAAATGCAAAATGGACTATTTTTGTTATTTTCTTTATATTTTATTTTAAAAGCAACTTACTACTAATTAATCCTAAAATGTGAAATTAAATCCCAAACAAATGCCAAGTGTATTTTTTATATTTTTCATATGAATTAAAATGCACAAATAAAATGCAAACAATTAACTGAAAATAACACAAAAATTCACAAAATTGCAGAATAATGAAAGAAATCATTTTGTTTGAATTTCTATGAATAATTCATGTAGGGCAAAAATCACGTGCTCACAGAGACTCGCAATTGCGAGCTCGCAAATGCGAGCCCTTCATCGCAATTGCGATGTCTGAGACTGTGGCCTGTGATCGCAAATGCGATCATCCTTTTCGCAAATGCAAAGTCTGGGGAATCTGCACTGGGTCGCAAATGCGATCATTTTGATCGCTAATGCGGAGGGCCATTTATCGCAATTGTGAGGCCCCTTTCGCGAATGCGAAAGTCCCAGCGTTGGTGTAACGACCCGGCAGGTTGTTTTTGGAATTTACACCCCGATACCCCATTAACTGCTTTCCTTAAGTTCATTTATGCTATTTTGGTTTTCCGGGACATTCGGTATTAGAATTCGGAGTAATTTGGGACACTTAGTCCCTAAATGAGAGTTTAAGAGTTGAAAAATGGTCCGTATTCGGAACAGCATGAAAACGACCTCAGAATGGAAATCTGATGGTTCCGTTAGCTCTGTTAGGTGATTTCGGGATTGGGAGCGTGTTCGGGATGTTATTTGGAGGTCCATAGCTCATTTAGGCTTAAAATGCCGAAGTTTGAATTTTTGAAGTTTCCGGTCTGATAGTGAGTTTTTGATCCGAGGGTTGGATTTGAATTCCGGAAGTTGTTGTAGCTCCGTCATGTCATTTGGGATGTGTGTGCAAAATTTCAGGTCATTCGGACGAGGTTTGGTGAGGTTTTTGATCGAAAGCGTATTTGGTTAGAATTTGAAGTTCTTAGGCTTGAATCCTTGATTTAATCGGGTTTCCGGTGTTGTTTGAGGTGTTTTAAGGATTGGTGCAAGTTCGAATAAGGTATTAGGTGGTATTGGTGCTTTTGGTTGAGGCCCCGGGGGCCTCGAGATGATTTCGGATGCTCAACGGGTTAGTTTTGGAAGTTAGAAAGAAAATTGCAGCAGGCTTCTGTCCGCAGAAGCGGCGCCGCAGAAGTGGCCTTTGCGCCGCAGAAGCGAGTTGGCCCCTTTTCCTCCGAGACCGAAGAAGCGGTCATCTTTCCGCAGAAGCGGGACCGCTGGAGCGGTCATGTGTCCGCAAAAGCGGAACTTCCCCCTTAATGAGAAACCGCAGAAGCGGTTATTCTGCCGCTTAAGCGGGACCACAGAAGCGGTCCCTTGTCCGCAGAAGAGGAAATGTCTGGGCAGAAATAGGAAATATCGAGGGTTTAATTTCATAAGTTTGAAAATCAATTTTGAGCTCGGGC
>MU784030.1:10250-54793 GCA_026770625.1 Nicotiana glauca | reverse complement strand
ACCAGGTTAGTGCACCCTTGGTGAGTGTTTCTCCAAATTTCTTGACCAACACAGACTCAATTTCCTGCTTGGTTAAATCATTACCTTTGACACCTGTAGTAAATGCCGTCACATGATCACGTGGGTCTGTTGTGCCATCATACTTTGAGATGTCAGGCATTTTAAACTTTTTAGGGATTGGAAGGGGAGCAACACTTGGTTTCCAAGGTTGTTGTGAGTATCTATCCACATCCACTCCTTTGATTATTGGGGGGGACTCCAGGGATTTGCTCGATGCGCTCGTTTTGTTCTTTGAGCTGTTTCTGCAAAGTTAGTACCAAGTTTTGTAAATGAGAATTATTTGTATTACCTGGATCCGTTTCTCATGCTTCGCTGGGGGTTCCCTTATTTGCAGAATTAACAAGGCCAGAACGTGGATTCTCTAATGTATTGTTATTAGGCGTAGGTGTGGGTAGTGTAGCAAGTAACCGGCTAACTAGAGCTTGAAGAGCTTGGCTGACCCATGCATCAATTATTTTTTGTAAAGCTTCATCTGGTCCCTCAAAATGTTCAGATTGTCCTTGCTCGTCAGCATGAGATTCTGGTGCAAGAGTACCTTTACGAGATTGATGTGGTGAATCTTGAGGGGAAGGAACTACGTTAATGTTGTGTAAATCTCCTTGATTCTGATAGATTTGATTTTCATCAGCATTATTGTTGTTGTTGTTGTTGCTTGACATGATGATAACAACAAATAAAATATAACTTAAAAAGGAATAGATTATCAGATTCCCGGTAACAGAACCAATTTGTTTAACCAGAAAATAGAATTTCGGTTAAAACTAGAAATTAAGAGAAAAATCGGGTTACTGATAATCAGGAGACGAAAAGAATAAGAAAATTTTGAGGATAATAAAGCAGTAAATAAGTTTTTATTTCAATGTAATCTCAATAATATTTCGTGTCCTTACAAATGCTGAGATCTCCTCCTTTTATAGTTGCCTTTTCTAAAAAAAGGTATAATGCCTTAGCCCTAAAGAGGCAATTATGAGAATTATATGACATTAAATGAAACGTTACACAATCATTCCTATTCAATACTGATTCGCTAACGTATTTGCCATTTAATACTGAATTTAGACTCCTTTATTCTATCAGATTCATATCTTTAATTCCTTCTGAACTCCTGGCTTTAATTAAGTTAAATAGATACGAGACTCGCATCATTTGAATGGCATCCCGTGCCTATTTAACTTTCTTCTCCTCGTATCTGATATTGCCCGTGCCTCTTAACTGATCATCATATTTTGACCATTTGACCAGTCCACGTGTCATGCCACGTCACCTTCAATATAAATTCAGTTTTTTCCCAATACACCTGTATCAACATATAGATAGACACATCCACATCAACATATAGACGAACAAATCCACATCATCATAAAGATGGAAACATGGACACATCCACATCATCATATAGACGGACAAATCCACATCATCATAAAGACGGACACATCCACCTCAATATATAGACAGACAAATCCACATCAATATATAGACGGACGAATCCATACCTACATATAGATGGACAAATCCACATCAATATATAGACAGATAAATACATATCAACATATAAATAGACAAATCCCCATCACCATTTAGATGGCCAAATACACATCGCTATATAGACGGGCAAATCTATAAAGAGGCCAACTAAAGGTACAAAGGGACTTAAATGTCCACCTTAAGATTGGAGAGTTATAGTTCCTTTTAAGGACAAACCCTACGTAGAGTCCAACTTAAAGTGCAAAGGGACTTATATGTCCACCTTAAGATTGGAAATTTATAAAGCTTCAACTAGAAGACTTCATGGACTTGATGACATCGACTTGAACACTTGGAAAAGTTTGAAGATTCGGCGGACTTTGCAGACTTAAACCTGAAGACCGACAAACTTAAAGATTCGGCGGACTTTGATGTTTCAATCTGAAATATTTGAGGGCTCAAATACTTCCACTTGAAGATCAACGAGTTTGAGGACCTAAACTTGAAAACTTCAACTTAAAGACCTTGAGGGCTTAGATATCTCAACTTCAAGGGTGGCGAACATGAAGACTTCAACTTGAAGACCGACGGACTTGAATATTTCAACTTGGAGACTTCAAGGGCTTAAACAACTCAACTTAAATTCTGGTGAACTTAAGGACTTCAACTTGAAGGCCGATGGACTTGGAGGGCTTGAATACTTCAACTTAAATACTGGCGAATTTGCAAACTTCAGCTTGAAGACCAAAAATTGGAAGGTTTGGCGAACTTGAAGGCATAACGATATCACCATGCTTCATTGCAAATACTTGGTAGTCTCCTAAAAGACTACAATCATTCCATTTAAGACACCACTTTACCATGGAAGCTTTCCCCTTTTAAATCAAATGAGATCAAAGTTCAACAGGAGGATGTCATTTTAGCTTGATTTTACATTCCTCTATACTTCACTCGGACAACAATTGGGGCACTATGTATCTTTTGAAATCATGCGACTGAACTTAGAATGAAACGCTAAGCTGCCTACATACCTCGGTGAAGAGGATCAAGTCATACCGTAGTTCAGAATGGGTAATTTTTTTTAAAATTATTTTTTTATATGTCCTAACTTTTGCCTAGGCAGCCCCTTTCGAGGTTTTCAACCTAGAAATTTTTTTTTTGGGCCGTACACAGTTTAGAATCATGTGGGCCAGGAGTGTAGCAACATGAAGTTTAAGCTCATGCATCAAGGAGCGTTACAACTTCAAGGATAATACTTCTTTAAAAACTTGCCATTGAAGTGGCCGATTCTCATGCCATCTGCATCAACCAACTTGTAAGCCTCACTTGAGTAAGCTTCTTGTATGAATATGGCCCATCCCATTTTGAAATGAACTTCCCTACAGTTTATTGGAAATAATTATGGGTCTTCGTACGGCAAGGACTTTATCTCCTACTTGAAAGGATCTCGGGCGAACTCTTTTATTGAAGGCACGAGATAATCGAGCTTGATAACATTCAAGACTCTATTGAGCTTCCAACCTCTTCTCATCAAAAGCCTCCAACTCTACTAATCGATTTTGAGCATTTTCTTCATCAACGATCCCTTCTTGAATAGCCAGTCGTAATGAAGGTATTTGACGCTCAAGTGGCAAGACGACTTCGACTCTATAAATGAGTGAATAAGGAGTCGCATGTGTTGGTGTGCCGTAAGTCATCCTATATGCCCATAGAGATTCTTCCATACAGTCATTCCAATCTTGTTTGGATTTGGAGACGACTTTCTTTAACAAGTTGCATAGAGTCATGTTGAATGCCTCAGCTAGACCATTGGCTGCACATCGAAGAGTTACGTTGCTTAAAGCCAAAGAGATCACAAATCTTGTTCATCAGCCTATTATGGAATGGCTTTCCATTATCCGTTATTATGTAATGAGGAATGTCAAAGCGATAAATAATATTTACTCGGATGAAACTTGCAAAATTTTCCTTCTTTACTTCCTTAAGAGCAACAAATTTAGCCCATTTTGAGAAGTAGTCAGTTGCAGCCAAAATGTATAGGTGCCCACCAGAAGACTTTGGCAGTGGTCCAACAACATCCAATCCCTAAGCGTCAAATGGCCAGGATGCAAGAGTCGGGTGCAACACTTCAGGAGGTTGATGAATGAAATTTGCATGGATTGAAAAGCCTTGCATCTTCGAGAGTAGTCCAAGCAATCTTTTACCATCGTTGGCCAATAATATCCCATCCTTTTTATATGGAAGTGGAGCTTTGGTCCAGACTGGTGTGACCTACATACCCCAGAATGCGCCTCTTGCAAAGCTTGGAGTGCTTCATCTTCCCCTAAGCATCGCAAGAGTACTCTCTTGAATGATCTTCTGTATAGGATATCTTTGTAGTAAAGGAAGCGAGGTGCACGATGATGGATTTTAGTTTTTCTTTGCGGATTTTCTGGAAGTATCCCATAGCATAGGTAGTCGATAATGGGTGTATCCATTCTTCTTTCTTGACCTCAGAAACATCGACAAGATGCTTGAGTTCATTTTCTTCACCTTCAGCCTCATTTGGCAGCGGTACTACCCATTTTTGGCAGACAGTAACTTGCGCTTGATCATGCAGGGTTAAAGATGAAGCTAGGGTAGCTAAAGAATCCGCCTTCTTAATTTCTTTCCTTGGCACATGCTGAATAGTCATATCATAGAGCCACCCCATTAACTTTTTTGAGTAATCATGATATGGGCGTAGTTCAGGCTTCTTGACCTTGTAACTACCTAAAAGCTGATTGACCACTAACTGAGAGTCACCAAAGACTTGCAATTGCAACCGCTTCATTTCGACAACAATTTCGAGCCCAAGTATTAGTGCTTGATACTCAGTAACGTTGTTAGAGCAGAGTTGCGTCAACGTAAAAGAGTAGGGGAGAAATTCACCTTGAGCAGTGACAAATACTACACCAGCACCAACTCCTCCGTGATGTGCAGCACCATCAAAGTACATCTTCCATGGAGGCTGAACTTCGATGACCATGGCGTCCTCATCAGGTAGTTCACCGGTTGGCTCCCAATCATCAGGTATAGGGTGATCTGCCAAGAAGTCTGCTAACGCTTGTCCTTTTATAGCCTTTTGAGAGATGTACACGATTTCAAATTGTTGAAACTGGAGGTACCACCTTACTAGTCGATCACTAAGGACAGGTTTTGACATCATGAACTTGATGGGATTTGCTCTAGAAACTAAATGAACGACATGAGCTTGAAAGTAGTAGTTGTTTTATACTTCAATACCATACAGGGGGGGGGGGGGGATTTGTGTAGTGCTAATTTTTTGCTTAACTGAATTATAGAAGGACCTGGTTCTTTTATGTGTTCCAACTACTACTGTTTACAGAATAACAAGTAAAGAAAATAAAGAACACAAAGATTTTTACGTGGAAAATACCTGGATCAAAAGGTGAAAAAACCACGACCTACTACTCAGTAGGATTTTCCCAAACTTCCACTAAAATCACTGAGCCAAAAACTGCATTTACAAAAACTCTTTTGTAAACTTAGGATTAACTCTAATCCCTTTATGGCACAAAGCCTCAACTGTTGCGACAACTTCAAGTTAACTCTAACTTGAACACTCTAGGTACCTAATACAATTGCTTATATAAAATGTGAAAGGTACAATGTAAAATCTCCTAGTACAATTGAACTAGAATACAAGATAGACACTTGGAACTGGTTCTTCTATCTTGTTCAAGTAGCTTCAGGATTGCACGCTCGAATCACACATAAATTGCTTGTAAAATCGCCTTGCTCTTTTTCTCTCAATTTAAGTTTAACTTCTGCTTATGTGAATTACCTGTAAAAGAGAACAACACTGATATTTAATAGGTTAGTAATTAGAGATTGACTGGGATACAGATGCTACTCTTCTATCGTAGAAGAGTTCTAGTTGATTTCATACTCTAACACTATCCTTTTCCTAAACTGTGTTCTCTTCATGTAAGGAGTCTTCTCTCCTTATCCAATATGCAACCTTTTTGATCAGATCAAGAGATATTACTTCTGATAAGTTAGATTTATCTCCTTCACGTGTATTTCACATGTTTGGGTTGATCATGACTGTGCTTCAGTTGATGGACCTGGTTCATGTCTAAGTTCTTTTATCAGTCTTCAAAACTCCACCTATACTTGGGCCAATAAATTCCCCCCTTTTATGATGACAAACTCTGCGCTTTTTAACTACTTGGATTCTGTTAGAACTCAATTTAACCATTAATACAAAGTTTAGAAAATTCACTTATCATCAAGGTCCAGGTTAATTAGGTTATAAATATCACTTATTCAGAATATGTAAAGCACAATATCTCTTCCCCCTTTTGGCATCATCGAAAAGTTGCACATAAAGTGTGAGTCCCAGATTTTAATAAGTACTCATGGCCATTGGGGCAACTACAAGTGCAATCATGAATTAATCATCAGTAATCAAGCAAACATATTTAAACTATCAAGGAAAGATTAACATTTATCAAGCGAAAAAACAGTAGATATCATTGATAGAAGATATGTTGCTACCACAATCCACAACCAGAAAGCAAAACTATTCAAAATATGAGCAAAAAGAAAGAAAAATCCCTAATCCGGGTAACTGAAGGTACTAGACAGGTTCAAGAGATAAATGCTAGAATTCCTAAGGCTTGGGAGAGCTAGAGGGTTGTGTTTGGGCTTGGAGAAGATTCAGCATATTGTGAAGAATTCCATCATTCTTATCCTTTTCCTTGGCATGCTCAGTCCTGAGAGTATCCCTATCAGATTCCACTTCTGCCACGCGAGTCTTTAGCCTAGCTATCTCAACATCCTTGGCTTCACTTTCCTGAACAAGAGCCTTCACTTTACTGTTGATAGGAGTCTTCTTGGATGAACCATGTTCATTTGGGATGGCATTGACTAAATAGTCACAATCAAGCAGAGTGTTAATGCCAAAGTAGTCCTTGTTTGAGGCCATTTCCCATTTCTTCATAGGCACATTGCACCTATCCAGACTGTAGTCAAAATAAAGCCATAGGGGTAGCATGAGCCTTGGTTCCATTGATGACCCTGTCCAGTAGCTTGATAATGAATGCAGGCCAGTTAATTTGCCTTCCACTTTCAAGGCACTCCATCAAACTAAGTCTATATAATTTGCAATATGCCTTCTCTCCTGCCTTGGTAGCAGGCACTTGTTGACAAATTCAAAAAGGACTTTGTGATGTGGCTTCATTTCACTCTTGTGCACAAACTTGGCCTCATTCACTCCTGCAAAATCACAAAAGTTCCTAGTGATTGTAAGGGCAGATGGAAGGGAATCCAGACTTGGCCATCTCTATCTGGTGTAATCATCATATCCCTCAGTAGGGATGTCTAGAATCTCACCCAGCTTCTCAGCATCAAATGTCACTTGAACTCTTTTAACTTTGCTTGTAACTCGGCCATCTTTGACTTTAGCGTTTGCCATGAATTCAATAATTTCATTTTTATCCAATCTTCCATCCATCTGAAGGACCATGTCCTTCCATCCTTGAGCAGCTAAGGTGTCAACCAAACGAACCATTCCTGGTTCCACCAAATCTTTCTGCAATCTACCCTTCAAAATTTTCCTTTTTCCAAACTTGGCAAGCTTGTCTTGTTCACCATTAGACTCGCTTTCTTCTTCACCACTCCATTCCTCATCTTCAGAAACTCTAACTCGTTTACTTTTTACTACAGACCTTTTCCTTTTGTCCAATAAAGGTTCATCAGACTCATACACATAGGAAGACGGCTCGGAAGAAGTCTTGGTCTTTTTGGGATTAGGGGTCTGAACCTCCACTGTTTTAACTTTCTCCTAATGGACCTGTTCCATCTCCTCAACATCAACAACTTCTGAGGATTCTGCAACCTTACCTTTTCCTTTCTCCATCCTTTTTTTCTTACTTTTAGCCAAAGCTTGTTGTAGTTCTCTCTCACTCTGTTGCACCCTGCTTCTTGTTGTTCTTCCCTTTGGCAAGGAAGTTTTAGTAGTTATTAGGGAGGAAGCATTTCATTTCTTGTAAGGTTTCTTAGAGGGTTTTGGTGTGGGTGTTCTCCTTTTCTTTGGATCGTAACTGGCACATACCTTTTCCTTTCTCTCTTTTTCTTTTTCAGATTTCTTTTTACCTCCACTCCTTCCTAACCCAGGAAGTTCCACAACCCTTATATGTCAAACCTAAACAAACCTATTTTCTAAATTTTCAGTCAAAGAAGACTTACTTTAGAAGGGGATTTCTGAGCCTTATCAATGTCAGAAGACCCAGGTCCTTCCCCTTCACTAGCAGATGTGTACGACTCAGCATCAGAGTTTGAATCAGAGTCTTGAGCCTGACTTGCCTTTAATTGCTCATTCAATTTATTTGAGAGAGCACCATATGCCACCATTTTGTGAGCAAGCATTTTTACTCTTCTTAGCCTGGTTTGGGAGTCGTGCTAGGTGGAGGAGGGGTAGATGAATTCGAGGGAGTGGTCTATGGAGGATTTCTAGGGTTGTCTTGTGGGTTTGTTATTATAGTTGGTTTCTTGAGAGAATTGGTGAGTTAGATCTTTGGAGAAGAAAACATTTGAGAGTGAAGAAGGTTTTGACAGTTTTGAAGGAGTTAATGATGAGTATTTAAAGGGAAATACTCATTTAATGGATAACGATAGCTTTAGTAGTCAATTAGAGGTCTAATGAACCTGAAATTGCAGGTTGAATGAGCGGTTAAGCTTCCCTAGATTTTAGGAAATTTTTGTGGTTAGAATTCTAATGAGGACGGAACTGGTTCAGAAACAAACAGATAAAATTTTCTAAGGTGTTGAACAACTGTAGGACTTTTGCTCATGATTTAAATATTTATATTTCTAATTGTGCAGAGTATATAAAACATACCTTGGCATTCAGATGAACCAATACTGATGAACCAGGTTCTTCATTTAGAATTCTCTTGACCATGCCTCAATTTACCACAGCAGAGAAAATTTTGTAAGGGATCACTGAGTCATATTAACACATGTCATAGGAGTATACTATTTACAGTATGAAGCTGAGTAAAAATTAATCTAGATATTTACACAAGTTTAGATTTCCTAGCCAATTTTTAAAATTTTTTTTTCATTGTGCATTCTGAGCTGGTCCTATTAGGTGATCTTAATCATCCCTAATTCCAACGTGTTCCTTTCAAACTTTTCTCTACTCAGTGCTTTAGTAAATATTTTCAGCAATTCTTTTATCATTAGCATAGAATTCTATGGTGATCAATACTTTCTCATAGTTATCTCTTAAGAAGTGATGTCTAACATCTATGTGCTTAGTCCTCTTATGATGAACATGTTTCTTTGTCATACTTATAGCACTAGTATTATCACAGAAGATAGGAATGCAACCAACTTCAATGCCAAAATCTATCAGCTGTTGTTTGATGTACATCAATTGAGCACAACAAGAGGCAACATCAACATATTCAGCATCAGCAGTGGATAGAGCCACTGAATTTTGCTTTTTAGTGGCCCATGATACAAGACATGAACCAAGAAAATAGGCTATACCTGAGGTGCTATTCCTATCTACAAGGAAACCTGCATAGTCAGCATCAACATATTGAAATTACTACTTTTAGGGTACCGAAGACACAGATCAGCAGTTCCTTTCAAATATCTTAGTATCCTCTTGACAACAATCAAGCGAGATTCCTTAGGATTTGCCTGAAAACAAGCACAAAGGCCTACACTGAAAACTATGTCACGTCTGCTAGTAGAAAGATACAAAAGTGAACCAATCATACCCCTATACAACTTCTGATTAACAGATGAACCAGGTTCATCTATGTATAATTTAGTAGCTGTTGCAATGTGAGTGTCTATTTCCTTTGATTCATCCATTTTAAACTTTTTAATCAACTCTTTTGCATATTTGTGCTAATGGATCACGGTTCCATTTGGGTTTGTTTGATTTGTAAGCCTAAGAAAAAGTTAAGTGATAATCGGCATAAAGTATGTATATTTTGATATATATCGCCTTGCATTTTTCTCTTGTATCGATGATTTGATATGTTTAATATGATGATTTGTGCTAAATTATGGTGTTTCTATGTGTAGGAATCATTCGGATGCAATTTGGGACGAAAGGGCGCGAACTAGAGCGAAATCGGAGCAAAAATGCAAAAAGCCAATTTTGAGGGCCACAGCCAGCGTGGGGAACTCGCTGTGGCCCAATTTCCAGTAATTAATTATTTCGAGCGCCAAGGCCGGCGCCCCACACTCCCCTGGATGCTCGGATCGCAAAAGTGTTCTATTTCGGACAAAAAAGGGCATAATTGTCAAAAAGCCCCTACACACACATCTTAAAAAAGAGGAAACCTCCATTATTGAAGAGAATGATTTTATTTTAGAGAGAGAAGGAGGAGAAAACTCATCTTGGAGAAGAAAATCAAGAGGAACATCAACTTGGAGCAAGGATTGTAAGAGTTTTTCTAAATCTTCTCCTAGTATTTACTTATATTATGTTTAAGACTTTTATTGCTTATTTTTGTATGATTATGAATAGCTAAAAACCCAAATATTCTGGGGTCATGGGTGTTAGATGATCGTATTATTTGAAGCTTAGATTGAAGATCTTGAATTTATTGTTATGGATTGTTTATTTGATTTTGCTTCTAATTATTTTACTGCGTAGCTAACAGTGAAATACTATTTATGAATCTTGAGTTAAACTTGAAAAAGGAAATTCTTGATTGCAAATAGAATCAAATAGAACAAGATCTGAATCCTGGGCATCGGGTAAAAGATTCGCGATTAAAATAGACATATACTTAATTGCCTTGTTTGGTTGAAAAATAGGAATTGTAAATGCATTCTTGTTAATATTAATACCATAGACATATAGGTATTAATTTAACTTGAATAGGCGCATAAGAATTCAACAGATGTATTATTAACCCTATAATCAATAACCCAGGTAATTCAAGAAATAAATCTTAAGCTAAGAACTAGGCATGATCTCTAGCAAGCCCATGACCTTGGAATATCTTTTATATAAATTGTTAAAAGAAAATTGTATAAGTGTTGTAGTAATTTTGTATTGTATTATTGTTGAATTACTAAGTTAATTGTAAATTGGCTCTTTATATATTTTGTGATAATTTAGCTTGAATTGATAATTGTTTGAGTTTACATCAGTCAATAAGTTGATCATAATTCCTCGTGGGAACGATACTCTATTTATCACTATATTACTTGTCGATCGCGTACACTTGCGTGAGTATTTTGGTCGCAACAAGTTTTTGGTGCCGTTGCCAGGGAGTTAGAAGTTAGCTACTTGACTGATTTAAGATTTTATTAGCTATTTGTTTAAACCTAAATTTTTACTTTACTTTGTTTGTGTTACGCAGGCTCTTCTCTTGAATGCGGACGAGTAGAAGCACAAACAATCTCTTTCCTCCTGATCCTGAAATTGAAAGAACACTTCATAGAACGAGGAAGGAGTTGGAAGCTAGATACAAAATAGAAAGAGAGTTGGACATTCTAGTTCAACCACAGCCAACAGTGGTGGCACGTAACCAAGAACGTCCTGTGATAGAAGCAGCAAGGCCAAACCTTGCTAATATGACTTAGGTGTAACGACCCAACCGGTCGTTTTGAGTTCCAACACGTCATTCAGCAGTTTGAGGTCATGAGCAGCTTCATCTCAGGTATATTGACTTGTGCGTGTGGTCAGAACTAAAATTCAGGAAGTTTGGAGTCAAATCTAAATGGAAATTCTCATTTTTAAAGCCTTAAGTTGGAGAAAACGAACTAGGATTGGAATTTTGAGTAAACAACCTCGGAATTGGGATCCGAAGGTTCCAGCAGGTTCGTATGATGATTTCGGACTTGGGCGTATGCCCGGATCGGGTTTTGGATAACCCGGGAGCATTTTGGTGCCTATCGTGGAAGATAGCATTTTTTTTGAAGAAATTGCATCAATTTGGCTTAAAATGCATTTCAGTGTTATTGATGTCCGTTTGGGATTCCGAGACTGGGAGTAGCTCCGTATGGTGATTCTGGATTTGGGAGCGCGATCGGAAGTGAAATAGGAGGTCCGTAGGTCATTTTGGAGCCGTTTGCCTAAAGATAGAAATTTGAAGGTTTTTGAGAAAATTCGACCGGAAGGAGGAAATTTTGATATCGGGGTCGAAATGCGACTCCGAAAGTTGGGGAAAGTCCGTAATGTCGAATGTGACTTGTGTGCAAAATTTGAAGTCATTCGTGAATGATTTGGTAAGGTTTGAGACACTTAGTCTCTTTTAAGGAAGCTTAAGTTGGAAAAGTCAACCGGATATTGACTTATGTGTAGAGCGCTCGAAATGCGAATTTTATGGTTCGGATAGCTTCGTTAGGTGATTTGGGACTTAGGAGTGTGTCCGGAATATTTTTGTGATGACCGGTGTAGAATTTAGCTTGAATTGGTAAAGTTAGTATTTTGGCGAATTCCGGTTGATAGGTGAGATTTTGATCCGAGGGTCGGAATGGAATTCCAAAAGTTGCTGTAGCTTCGTTATGTCATTTTGGACTTGTCTGCAAAATTTGAGGTCATTCGGACAAGTTTTGACGTGTTTCGGCATCGGATGTAGAATTTGGAAGTTCTTGAAGTTCATAGGCTTGAATCCGATGATGATTCGATGTTTTGATGTTAATTTGGGCGTTCCGAAGGTTGTAACAAGTTTGAATGACATTGTGGGACATGTTGATATAATTGGTTAAGGTCCCGAGGGCCTCGGGTGGATTTCAAAAGGTTAACGGAATGAAATTCGGACCAAAGAAGAGGAAAAAAATTGCAGAAATTTTCTGCATTTTTTTTTCTGCAGAAAACTGGGCTGAAGCGTGTAGCCTAATTCGGAGGGCTATACCTTTTGATCTATAAGGAATCAGGAAAAGTTCAAAACACGAAAGTTGTAGAACTTCATATCTAGTTTCCATAAAGCTAAAGAAATCGCAATTTGGACGTCTGTAGTGGAAGTTATGATCGACGGGAAATGACTGCTGGAGCAATGTGATGTACAACTTGTATAGCACAAGTGCAAGGTACAACTCGACGAAGCACGGCAGATTCTTTTATACACGAGTTTGGTTCATTTCTTTCATTTATTTCATTTGGTTTGGATGATTTTGGAGAGCTTCAAGAGGGGATTTTCATCATCAATGTGAAGGTAAGTTATCCCCACCTATTTTGAGTTAAGTACATCAATTATGTATGGATTTGAGCATGAAAATTGTAGAAAAAATTTAGGATTTAGGCCTAAAGATTTGAAAATAAGATTTGGTAATTTGAGGGGTCAAATGAACTCCGATTTTGATGAACTTTATATGTACGGACTCGTGGCGAGACGAGGATTCTGAAAATGTAAGTTTCGTAATTTTTCGAGAAGCGGGCCCGGGGCTCGGGTTTTGCTAGTTTCGAGATTTTGGCTATTTCTCGGTTGTTTTCGATTGGGTAATGTTCCATTAGCATTATGTAACGTATTCGTTGTGGTTTTGGCCAGATTCGTCGCTCGGAGAGGAGAATTTGAAGGGAAAAGGCATTTCGGACTAGTTTCCGGCCGGCTTGAGGTGAGTAATGGGTGTAGATGATGACCCGAGGGTTCGAAACCCCGGTATATCACATTGTGATGCTGTATTGAGGCGAGACACGTACTCTACTGCGAGTGCGGGGTCGATTATGATTGGGGACTATGGCTTAGTCCGACCGAGTGGCATTATACAGTGTTGTTGGCTATAGATGAGCCGGTAAACCTCCTACTTGGATGGTTATGAATATATTTGGGCTGCGTGCCGGTTAATTGGATCCCGTGAGGATCGTTATCATTGTTTCTATGCATTATAGCATGCTTTCATGACATCAGTCCTGCACTAGAACTCTGTTTAACATGATTTGGTAAATATTGAGGTTTGACACCTAATTCTATGTTTTCTTCTAATAAACTGAACTAAAAATGGTAAGATATATGTGCCTGTGAGGCTTGTATGCATGTAGCTGGACTGATAGTGGATCGGGCTGTGCGCCACAGCGTATGTTACTATGATATTGCGCTTGGGCTGTAGGAGCCCCTCCGGAGTCTGAACCCCCACAGTGAGCGCGGGTACCCAAATGGATCGGACTGCACGTACCGCAGTGGTCATGCATTGCATTGCATCTCATGCATTGATTATTGTTGCTTTATATGCATATCTCTGAGGTTTAAACTGTATAGCTCTGTTAGATAGCTTTACTCTGTGCTTTATTGTGGATTTCCAATCTTCGGGTTTTTATACATGCTTATTACTCGCTGAGTTGGTAGACTCACCCCATACTCCCTGCACCATGTGTGCAGATCCAGGTACTTCAGGAGCTAGCTGAGCTATTGCTGACTCCAGAGTTCATTCAGAGTTGTCGAGGTAGCTGCCTGACGTCCGCAGGACCCGACTTCTCCCTTATCTTGTTAATTGATTTTGCGCACATTCTAGACTATGTATTATTACAGTCTTCTTTTACTGTACTGTTAGAGGCTCTTGACTCGTGATCCCCAGGTCTTTGGGAGGTGGTTCCCAATGTTAATGGGATATTTGGTTTGTCTATTTTATTAGCTAAACTTATAGCTGCACTGTTTTTTTTTAAAAGATATTAAATAAATTGATTTTGAGCTTTACGTTCGGGTTGAGAGAGAATGGTCGGGCTTGCCTAGCAGTTGTGTTGGGCGCCATCACGACCGGGATTTGGGGTCGTGACATCAGGCTATTGTGAAGCCTGAGATCACCGGTCATTTTGAGCTTAAACAGTACATGGTGCAGTTGATACAGTCCACAAGGCAATATGTAGGTCTATCTCATGAAGACCCACAGAGGCACATTCAGAATTTTTTGGAAATAACGATACTTACAACTATCCAAATATTTCCAAGGATTATGTCAGGCTGACCTTGTTTCCTTTTTCATTGTTGGGGGACGCTAGAGAATGGTTGCAGAAGGAGCATGCTAATTCAATCCATACTTGGGATGATTTGGCAAAGAAATTCTTAATCAAGTTTTTCCCCACTAAAAAGACAAAGTTTTTGCGGGGTCAGATTCTTGGGTTTCAACAACGCGATGGTGAAACTCTTTGGCAAGCTTGGGAAAGATACAAGAAACTACTCTGAGACTGTCACACCATTGTCAAACTGATGAGGTATTGGGCCATACTTTTGTTGATGGATTAGACGAGACTTCCAAGATGAATCTTGATTCATCTTGTGGAGGTAGTTGCATGGCTAGACTATACAGTAAAATACAACTTTTGCTAAATAACTTTACTGCTAATGATCATAATTGGCAAGGTGAGGGAGAACCAAGGAGAGCAATGAAACTGAAAGCAGGGATACTTGAACTTGATGACATTTTCGCCATGAGAGCATATATAGCAAAATTGGCAAATCAAATGACTAGAATGACAATGGGACAGACACAACAAATGCAGCATGTTCAACAAATGTCAATTTGTTGTATGGTGACAATCACACGAGTGACATGTGCCCCATAAATCCTGAATCTGTTTATTATGTGGGGCAACAAAACAGAGGTCCAATAAACCAACAAGCACAATATGGGAACACTTACAATCCAAATTGGAGGAATCATCCTAATTTCTCTTGGGGTGGGAATCAATCAAATCAGAATCAATATAGACCCTAAGGAAATTTTAATCAACCTCAAAGGCCGCCGCAACAAGTAGAAGAAAGTACAAATGATTTGTTGAAGAAATTGTTGCAAGACAATCAACAACTCAGAACTGACTTCAGAAATCTTGAAAGCAAATGGGACAGCTGGTTGAAAATCAAAACACTAGGCCTGTAGGTGCTCTTCCAAGTGATACAGAGAAAAATTCGCAAGTCAGTGCAGTAACACTTAGAAATGGAAGGGAATTAGAAGAAGTTCCAAAGAAGAGAAAAGACAAGTCTATACCTAAGGGTGAATTGATTCCCAAAGCAATACAGGAAGCAAAGAAAGATGATATAATTTCAGCGCCCGTGAATATTCCAAGACCAGCACCACCTTTTCCACAAAGATAGCAGAAAAAGAATGATGATCGCATGTTCAAAAAATTTCTCACTATGTTGAGTCAGATTCAATTGAATATTCCGTTGGTAGATGCGATTCGTGAAATTACAAAGTATGCCAAATACCTAAAAGATATTGTGGCTAACAAGAGGAGATTGACTGAATTTGAAACAGTTGCACTTACTGAGGAGTGCACTTTAAGGGTCCAAAATAAGCTTCCTCAAAAGCTTAAGGATCTGGGCAGCTTTACTATACCTGTGAGAATAGGCAATATTGATGTAGGCCACGCACTTTGTGATTTGGGAGCAAGCATAAATTTGATGCCTTTGTCTCTGTACAAGCAATTGGGTTTGGGAGATCCAAAACCCACCACTATGATGTTGCAACTAGCAGACAGATCCATAGCCTACCCGGAAGGAGTGATTGAAGATGTGCTGCTGAAAATTGGGAAATTTATTTTGCCAGCTGATTTCATTATCTTGGATTTTGAAGCTGATGAAAAAGTTCCTATTAAATTAGGAAGAACTCTCTTGGCCACAGGTGATGCTATAATTAAAGTCAGAGAAGGAAAAATGATCATGAGAGTTGACAATGAGGAAGCTGTTTTTAATGTATACAAAGCTATTCAACTTCCTCGTCATTATGAAGAATTGTCTATGATCTCTGTCATGGAGATGGATGAGCAACTTATTGCCCTAAGCGTATATTTGAAGGATTCTTTAGAGAAGGCAACTGTGTTTTTTGATAGTTTGGAGATTAATGATGAGGTTGAAGAGATGAAACATATTTTGAATGCATCATGTGAATATCTGAAAGGATTAATTCCTTTGAACCTTTGAACAGGCCAAATGGCCCTCCTCCGAAGCCATCAATTAAAGAAGCTCCAAAATTGGAACTAAAACCTTTACCTTCTCACCTTCTTTATGCTTATTTGGGTTGTTCTGATATATTACTTGTTATTATTTCTTCTGACTTGTCTAAATTGCAGGAAGAAAAATTGTTGAGAGTACTACGTGAGCATAAAAGATCAATTGGGTGGACAATGTCTGACATAAAAGGTATTAGTCCTACTTTTTGCATGCATAAAATCCTCATGGAAGAAGGACACAAGCCGAGCATACAACAACGCCACCTAAATCCCAACATGAAAGAGGTGGTAAGAAAAGAAGTGATTAAATGGCTTGATGCAGGTATTGTATTTCCAATCTCTGACAGCAAATGGGTAAGTCCAATCCAATGTGTTCCAAAGAAAGGGGGAATGACTGTAGTGAAAAATGAAAACAATGATATAATTCCCATTCGAACTGTTACTGGGTGGAGGATTTGCATAGATTATAGAAAATCAAATAATGCCACCCATAAAGACCATTTTCCTCTTCCCTTTATTGATCAAATACTGGATAGATTAGCTGGTCAGAAATATTACTACTTTTTGGATGGATATTCGAGATATAATCAGATTGTTTTAGCCCCGGAAGATCAAGAGAAGACCATATTTACATGTCCCTATGGGACATATGAATTTAAAAGAATGCCATTTGGTCTCTGTAATACACCTGCTACTTTTCAAAGGTGTATGATGGCTATTTTTACTGATATGGTTGAAAGATTTGTGGAAGTATTTATGGATGATTTTTATGTATTTGGATGTTCTTTTGATGAGTGTTTAATGAATCTTGACAAGGTACTTGCTAGGTGTGAAGAAACAAATTTGGTATTGAATTGGGAAAAATATCATTTCATGGTAAGAGAAGGTATCGTCTTAGGGCACAAAGTGTCCAAGAATGGATTGCAGGTGGATAAAGAAAAGGTGGAAGCAATTGAAAAATTACCTCCACTGACATCAGTTAGAGGCATTCGCAGTTTCTTGGGCCATGCAGGTTTTTATCGTCGTTTCATTAAAGATTTTTCAAAAATTTCATCTCCTTTGTGCAGGCTTCTTGAGAAAGATACATCCTTCAAGTTTGATGATGCTTGTCTGAAAGCATTTGATGATCTGAAAAGAAGATTAGTTACTGCACCAATTATAATTGCTCCGGATTGGTAACTTCCATTTGAGTTGATGTGTGACGCGAGTGACATAGCCATTGGAGCTTTTTTGGGGCAGCAGAAGGAAAAGACCTTTTACTCCATTCATTATGCGAGCAGAACTCTTAATCCAGCACAAATGAATTACACTGTTACTGAAAAAAATTGCTTGCAGTAGTATGGGAATTCGATAAATTCAGGTCCTATCTAGTGGGAACCAAAGTCATAGTCTACACAAATCACTCAGTTATCAGGTGTTTATTTGCAAAGAAAAACGCCAAGCCAAGATTAATCTGATGGGTTCTTCTTTTGCAGGAGTTTGATTTAGAGATTCGAGGTCGAAAAGGGACGGAGAATCAGGTTGCAGATCATTTGTCCAGGTTGGAAAACCGAGGCCATGTAACTGAAGGGAAATCAATCAAAGAAACATTTCCTGATGAACAGTTACTAGCCATCACGTCGGATAAAACCCCATGGTATGCTGATTATGTAAATTTTATTGCAAATGGGGTGACTCCACCAAGATTCACATCTGATCAAAGAACAAGATTTTTACATGACGTGAGATTTTACATGTGGGACGAGCCTTTTCTATACAAGCAATGCGCAGATCAATTGGTAAGAAGGTGTGTCCCTGAAGAGGAGATGAATGCAATATTGCATGACTGTCATGCTTCTCTTTATGGAGGTCATCATGGTAGAGACAGAACAACACAAAAGGTTTTACAATCAGGTTTTTACTGGCCAAAATTATTTAAAGATGCACATGCTTTTGTTAAAAATTGTGACAGGTGTCAAAGAACAGGAACAATCACAAAGAGGAACGAGATGCCGTTGCAAAATATTTTGGCAGTAGAGCTATTTGATGTGTGGGGAATTGATTTCATGGGGCCATTTCCATATTCTAATGGTCACAAATACATTTTAGTTGCAGTTGATTATGTGTCTAAGTGGGTTGAGGCCATTGCTCTTCCTATTAATGGTGCAAAGGCAGTGGTAATTAAGTTTCGTAAAGAAGCAAATTTTCACACGCTTTGGAACTCCAAGGGTGTTGATAAGTGATGGAGGAACACACTTTTGTAACACGTTGCTAAAAAATATTTTGTCCAAATATGGGGTAAGACACAAGGTTGCTACTGCCTATCACCCTCAAACGAGTGGTCAAGTTGAAGTGTCCAATAGAGAGGTAAAATAGATTTTGGAGAAAACAGTGAGTGCAAATAGGAAGGATTGGTCCGCTAAATTAGAAGATGCATTGTGGGCTTAGCGAACAGCATACAAGATTCCAATAGGTACTTCCCATACAGGTTAGTTTATGGAAAAGCATGTCATTTACCTGTTGTGCTAGAACACAAAGCTTATTGGGCAATCAAAAAGTTAAATACGGATATGGACTTAGCCAGTGAAAAAAGGCTGCTACAACTCAATGAGCTTGATGAGTTTAGATTGCATGCCTATGAAAATTCTAAGTTATATAAAGAAAAGACCAAGAGGTGGCATGACAAGCACATCCAACATCGTGAGTTTGAACCGGGTCAAGAAGTTCTTTTATTTAATTCAAGGCTGAAACTTTTTCCGGGAAAGCTTAAATCCCGTTGGGCAGGCCCCTTTGTTGTGGTAAGTGTGAGGCCTCATGGAGTTGTGGAATTGTGGGATATGAGCTCAAGTGGTACCTTATTGGTTAATGGACAAAGAATAAAATATTATTGGGGTAGTGACATTGCACGTCACAAGACCTCGGTGGACTTGGCCAATGCTTAAAAATACGTTGAGTCATGCCGCGACGTTAAATGAGGCACTTGTTGGGAGGCAACCCATTTTTTATTGTTTTCGTTGCGTAGTTTGTTTGCTTTCTCTTAGTTAAAGTAGACTAACATTTTTGTTTTGTTTTGTTGTAGTTGTATAAAATAGTAGATGGGGGGTGATGGAGTGTGAAATATGTATTGAGGGCTCGGGAATTTATCGGAAAAAAAAATATTACGAATTCAGCACCCAGCCCAGCGCCCCACGCTGGCTGGGGCGCAAATTCCAGTAGCCAAATAATTTCAACGCCAGCCCCAGTGTGGGGCGCTGGCCTGGCTGGTCACAGGTAAATAATATTTTTTTTCCTTTTTCGTTTTCTTTTAGTTAATTAATAAACAAACCCAAATACCCAAACCCAATTACCCATATACACTCTCAACTTAACCCAAACCCAACCTGAAACCCATTCCCACTTCAATTAAAATAACGAAAATCCCAAAACAAAACCCATCCCCCATAAAAAAAGAACTCCTAGCATTCTGCACCCCTTCCCCTTCGATTTTTTTTTAAATTTATTTTGTTTTGTCTTCTTGTTCCAAATTCTTCAACTTTCTCTTGCTCAAGTTACTCTCAAGCTTTAAAGGTATGTTATTCTTGTTCTCTTTTCTTGTATTTTGAATTTTTTAGTGTAAGTTTAGTCTTCTTTCTCAAACAACCCCAAAAATCCCATAGTTTGCATTGATATATATTGTTGAATATGGTGGTTTTAAAGATGCACGAAAATTTGGTGCAAGAATTTGGTTGTGTTTGTGCTTGAAGTAGTAAACTATAATTCCCTCTACTTCATGTAAATTTGGGAGGTCCATCTTGTTCCACCATTGTTGAAATAAGAGATCAAAATTGATGCCCACAAGGTGTTTGCTAAAATGCTTAAGAGAGTAAATTTGCACACCGGTGAAGTCTAAGTAGCCAAGTGTAGTGGTACTTGAGTTTGGGCAAAGTGTGGAGTATTTGGATGTATTATATGTTGTTGTAAACGTTTGTAAGTCATAGTTGGTGTATTAAATTGGTGTAATAATTTAGAATTTAGTTTTCTTATGCTTGCACCATAGTTAAGTTACGGGCATGTTAGACTGCTTGAATTGAATGGCATAGGGAATTCTTGAGTACCTATAGCCCTGTGATGACACATTGATGCATGATTGAGTCAATATTGTGATTCGATTATGCACATCATTCGATTTTAAGTGTGGGGTCCTCTTAGCCCCTCACTATGACCTTAGGCGAAAATTTCTTGATTCACTCTCATCTTTGTGTTTGTCTTGTGTAGGTTGCTATGGCTCATGATAGTGCCGCTAAAGGGAAAGGGGTGGGGAAGTCCTCCACTACCTCTCCAACCCTAAAGAAACGCAAGCAATGTGAAATCTCTTCTCGACAAGCCAAGGGAAAGCAAGTGGCTAGAGGGTCTACTAAGCAATCACGACCTCGGTTGAAATTTTTACATGATGACGCCAAGAAATAACATGATACTTTGATCCATATGGGAGATATGTGTCTGAAATGGGGATAAATGTTAAGGCTTTAGAACGAAGCTTCCCCAATGTACTTGCTACATTGATCGGCAAGAAGATGGGTAAGCTCCTTGACTGTCCGGGTCCAGCAAATCTCAGCATGGTCCGAGAACTATATGCAAGCTGGAGCATGAGAAATAATGAGTCGTGTGTCAGAGGAAAGACCATTCCAATGCATAGGGAGGCTTTGTGTAGTTTTTTGGGAGTTGATAACCCGAACCCACGAAGGCTTATAAAGTTTGTCAAAACCCCTCGCTACCAAGCAATACGTCACACACTTTGTGACGTTGATTCAAATGCCACATGGACGCTAACTAAGGGGGTCATCACCTTGAAATGTTAGGTTTGACTTCAACAAGATGGCTAAAGTTTGGCAGAACTTTGTGCAAGCTAGAATAATGCATGTGGAGCATAATAATGAGTGCACTCAAGCTCGAGTGTGCTTAATATACTTTTTGATGACCGGACGCCCCATAAATATAGGTGAGCTCATGCTTGGGGAGATGGCTCGAACCCGTTTTGGAGGGAGGATCAAGAGGTTCTTTTATGGCAACATCCTAACACAGTACATACTATCCTTTGACGTACCGGAATACGCAGGCTATGATGAAGTGGTGGAGGCACCCATGACATTACAAGACATCACATCCTTATCAGAGTCCACATCAAAGCTCACCCAAGCTGCTCGAAATGAGAGGGATGAAAATTTTAATAGGTATCTCTTCAAAACTGTCAATGTGATTATGAGCAGGCTAGGGGTGTCAGAGGAGGAGCGTACACAATTGCGAAATGAGCTCTCCAGTTCGTCCAAGGAGATGTTGGGCATAGCACCAGGTAGTCCTATTCATCCTTCTGAGGATGAAATCACTCAAAAAGGATCGGATGATGAGGATGCGGATGAGGATGAAGTTACGGGGCCCATGGCTTTGGTACCCTTAGGAGATGATGATGAGCCCATTGCTACAGCTAGTGGGCATCTTGAGAGGGCAGTCTCCGACTAACAGGGAGTTCTTTGTTTCCACCTTACTCTATTTTTGAATTTATTATGCATCGGGGACTATGCATTATTTAAGTGTGGGGTGGGAGAATACTCTTTGTGCTGTAGTTGTATAATTTTTTTTTTTAGTTTAGTTCAAGATTAACATAGAATTGTTATAAAAAATAAAATAAAAATCAGAAAAAGCTTGGACTTTTCTCGACGATGGATCTGTTGGAGAATTTTCTTGAGGGATTAAAAGTCCAATTAAAAATACCAAAAAGAGTTTTTATGTAGGTAGCATCCCTTGGTTTTTCTTTCGACACCTGCTCTTTTCCAAGGGTGTATGTCGAACCGGGTATTCTAGTTTAGTTTTTTCTATTTTTTTATTATTGTCTTTTCTTTCTTAGGTGTAGGAAAAGGAAGAGTGAGGTGCTTTGAGATACCTATTGACATGGTTGATGTTGGAAATTTAAGTTATGGCATGCGCTCTGTCTTTCTACATATATTATTTAAATTGTAATGCTAAAGTAAAGTAAGTAGCCTACTCTTTGATCCCTTTTTCTCAGTTGATTGACTTGTATGATACATAGTGCATTGTTGCTTAAAAATTCTCAACTTGTTAGCTTGCTTGACTTGAAAGTTGCATAGAACCGTCTTGAGTGAGTCAAGTGCCATATGTGTGTAAGGATTTTTGATACTCTGTGTTATCCTGTGTAGTTTAGAACTTGCCCCGTGTGTTAATCAACGCGAAATCATTAAGTTATGCTAATGTAGGAGATGATGTAGGCGTTTCTTGCTTGACCATGAAGGTTCTTGTCACTTATAAATAAAAATTTCCCATTTCTATCCCTTTGAGCCTATAGACCGTTTCCTTGGCACCCACATTACAAGCCATGCTCCTAATTTGTTCTTGACTTGAGAATGCTGAACCTTTATCTCCTAAAGCACTTAGTCGCTAAAAGACGTAAGGGGAGAGATTTGGGAGTTACTTTTGACTGGAACCATGAAAGGGCCCTTAAGGTGCACTAAGATTGTGAATAAAAGTCACTAGCTTAAGAACTCCAATGCATGGAGTGTGTGTAGAGAAAAAAAATGTGCAAGAAAAAGCAAATAAAAGTTCAAATAATGTGAAAAGAAACACACCTCTTAATATTATTATTTTTTCTTTCATGCTAGTGAATCCATAGAGGTGCTTAATTAAAAAGAGGGCTATGTGTATATGGCAAGTTTGGTTGAGAAGCGTATGTGCTTGAATTGTAAATGTGATGTATTAAAAATGCTTAGGAGGGTTAGCCACTATTCCTAAATGTATCCTACCCGTCCCTTAGCCTACATTACAACCTAAAAGTCCTAATTGATCCTAGATTTGGCTAGCTTAGATTAGTAGAGATATACACTATGGGGAAACTTATAGTACGACCACAGGATGCACATGAATTATTTGTGAAAGTGAGTGAATGTTGATCAATTGTGTGATGTCCTTAATTTATGTTCAATGACATATTTTAATGTGTGGAATACTTTGATAATCACTCTTTGGTTTGTGGTGAGGGCACTTGTTCTCATGATGGATTGGTGATATTGTGCACTTTTTTTTGTTGGGTGAGTGTGTAAGTTGAGGATACTTAGTGTAACGAGTCATCTCTTGAGGTAAGGTGGATGTGGAGAGGTTGCTTGAGTTGGTTGAATAGTAATGAATATACTTGGGCTAATGTGAAAACGGGAAGAATGTGAAATTTGCGTGTCCATACTTAATTGCAGATATCGATCATAGTCCAAAGGTAGAGTGTTTGATTGAATTAATTGTGAAGTGCTCTTTCATAGTGATAAGTATGTTTTGGGGGATTGATTTAGTCCATTGCTCGAGGACGAGCAAGAGTCTAAGTGTGGGGTGTTGATAATCGGCATAAAGTATGTATATTTTGATATATATCGCCTCGCATTTTACTCTTGTCTCGATGATTTGAGATGTTTAACATGATGATTTGTGCTAAATTATGGTGTTTCTATGTGTAGGAATCATTCTGATGCAATTTGGGACGAAAGGGAGCAAACCAGAGCGAAATCGGAGCAAAAACGTAAAAAGCCAATTTTGAGGGCCAAAGCCAGCGTGGGGCGCTCGCTATGGCCCAATTTCCAGTAGTTAATTATTTTTAGCGCTAGGGCCAGCGCCCCATGCTCCCCTGGACGCTCGGATTGCAAAAGTGTTCTATTTCGAACAAAAAAGGGCATAATTGTCAAAAAGCCCCTACACACACATCTTAAAAAGGAGAAACCTCCATTCTTGAAGAGAATGATCTGATTTTAGAGAGAGAAGGAGGAGAAAATTCATTTTGGAGAAGAAAATCAAGAGGAACATCAACTTGGAGCAAGGATTGAAAGATTTTTTCTAAATCTTCTCCTAGTATTTATTTATATTATGTTTAGGACTTTTATTGTTAATTTTTGTATGATTATGAATAGCTAAAAACCCAAATATTCTGGGGTCGTGGGTGTTAGATGATCGTGTTATTTGAAGCTTAGATTGAAGATCTTGAATTTATTGTTATGGGTTATTTATTTGATTTTGCTTCTAATTATTTTACTGCATAGCTAACAGTGAAATACTATTTATGAATCTTGAGTTAAACTTGAAAAAGGAAATTCTTGATTGCAAATAGAATCAAATAGAACAAGATCTGAATCCTGGGCATCGGGTGAAAGATTTGCGATTAAGATAGACATATACTTAATTGCCTTGTTTAGTTGAAAAATAAAAATTATAAATGCATTCTTGTTAATATTAATACCATAGACATATAGGTATTAATTTAACTTGAATAAGTGCATAAGAATTCGACAGATTCTCATGGGTATTATTAACCCTATAATCAATAACCCAGATAATTCAAGAAATAAATCTTAAGCTAAGAACTTGACATGATCTCTAGAAAGCCCATGACCCTAGAATATCTTTTATATAAATTGTTAAAAGAAAATTGTATAAGTGTTGTAGTAATTTTGTGTTGTATTATTGTTGAATTACTAAGTAAATTGTAAATTGGTTCTTTATGTATTTTGTGATAATTTAGCTTGAATTGATAATTGTTTGAGTTTACATCAGTCAATAAGTTGATCATAATTCCTTGTGGGAACGATACTCTATTTATCATTAAGCTCACCCATCATACTCATTTCAAACTCACTTCCCATCAATTTGGCAAAATCCTTACTTAGTTTGTCAGTGGTTGCCCAAAAATTATGTCATCAACATATATTTATACCATGAGAAGATCCTTACCTTTTTCCCTAAGAAAAAGAGTGCTGTCAATTTTACCTCTTTTGTAGCCATGTTCGAGCAGGAATTTGGACAATCGTTCATACCATACTCTAGGAGCCAGCTTGAGTCCATAGAGAGCCTTGTCTAATTTGTATACATGTTCTGGACCCTCCTTGCTCTCAAACCTTGGAGGTTGTTTAACAAATACTTCTTCTTTTAGGTAGCCATTCAGGAAGGCACTTTTGACATCCATCTAGTAAAGAGTGAATTCCATATGTGCTGCAAAGGCTATGAGGAGTCTTATTGCCTCCAGTCTTGTAACTGGAGCAAAGCTCTCATCATAATCTATACCCTTCTTTTGGCTATAACCTTGGACCACCAGTCTTGCCTTGTTCCTTGTAAGTGTTCCATCTTCATTAAGCTTGTTTCTAAAGACCCATTTAGTGCCAATTACTGATTTATCCTTAGGTCTTGGAACTAGATTTCAAACTTGACTTCTCTCAAACTGAATAAGTTCATCTTGCATTGCATTTACCAAATCTACATCCTACAAAGCCTCAACAACATTTTTAGGTTCAATAAGAGATAGGAAAGCAAAAAAAAGCACACAGATTCTTTAATTGTGATCTAGTTTTAACTCCAAAGTTTGGATTAGTGATTATGTTCTCAATGGGATGAGAACTTTGATACTTGTGAGGTTTCACAACCAACTGATTTCTGCTTGATGTTTCTACCGTGTTCTGTTACTGAGGAACAAGGTCATGAACATGTTCCTTTAGGAGATTTATTTCAGTTCCTTTTTGTTCAGTTCCCCCTGTCAGTTTACCTAGATGGACGAAGCCATTCCATCACATGTTCCTTCTTTTGGTTCCACTTTAGCTTGAGCTGAGACTTCACACAAATCTTTTACCAGCCCAATAGCTTCATCTTCATGTTCATGTTTCTCAGAAAGAATTCAAAAACTACATGTACACTTTCTTCTACACACAAAGTTCTTTTGTTGAACACTTTATAAGCTTTGCTATGCGAAGAATATTCCATGACTACTCCCTCATCATTTATGGGATCAAATTTACCTAGGGAGTTCTTTCCATTATTGTGTACAAAGCACTTGTATCCAAATGCTCTGAGATGGGATATATTTGGTTTTCTCCCTTTAAGTAACTCATAGGGAGTCTTCTCTACAAGAGGGCTAGTCATGCATTTATTAAATGATGTAACATGCAGTATTTACAGCCTCTACCCAAAAGCTATGGGGAAGTTTACTAGAAAGAAACATATTCCTAGCCATATCTTCAAGAGTCATATTCTTTCTTTCAGCTACTCCATTTTGTTGAGGAGTCCTAGGGGCATAAAAATTATGACCTATACCATGCTCATCACAAAATTCAGCAAAT
The DNA here is from genome assembly GCA_026770625.1 of Nicotiana glauca. Classification (NCBI taxonomy): domain Eukaryota; kingdom Viridiplantae; phylum Streptophyta; class Magnoliopsida; order Solanales; family Solanaceae; genus Nicotiana; species Nicotiana glauca. The sequence continues at coordinate 28,252 of MU784030.1, read as the reverse complement.
TTAGTATTTTCAAATTCAATTCCATGATCAGACCTGATTGATGCTAGTTGATTACCTAGTTGTTTCTGAGTTTTTCTAACAAAGGCAGTAAACATGTCAAATGCTTCATCCTTAGATGTTAAAAATAGTACCCAGGTAAACCTAGAGTAATCATCAACTAGTACCATCACATATTTCTTACCACCACTACTCAATGTTCTCATTGGACCACATAGATCCATATGAACCAGTTCCATCATCCTGGTTGTGCTTACCATTTTCTTGCTTTTAAAGATGATCTTACTTGCTTCCCCCTTGCACATGCCTCACAAACTTTATCTTCTTTGAACTTGATGTTAGGTAACCCTATCACATGGTCCTTGGAGAATAATTTGTTGAGTATATTCATATTCATACTTACATGACCAAGTCTTTTGTGACACACGAGGGGATCATTGTCCAACACAATCAAGCAAGTGAGTTCATTTTCTGAAAGAGTGGACAAATCTACAATGTAAATATTGTTAACACTTTTTCCCTGCAAAACAATCTTGTCAGTAATAATATTAATCACAAAGCATTTGGTAGAGGTAAATGCTACAAGGTTACCTCTGTCACACAGTAGCGATACACTGATTAGGCTATATTTCAAGCCATCTATCAAGTAGACATTCTCAATGGAGTGTGAGTCTGTCTTACCTACCATCCCAACCCCAATAATCTCACCTTTCTTCCCATTTCCAAAGGAGACATTACCTTTAATGTTTTAAACATCAATACCACACAAGGGGGAGGGTGATTTGCGTGGTACCCAATTTTCGCTTAACTAAACTACAGAAGGAATTAGTTCTTCTATGTGTTCCAACTACTACTGTTTGCGGAATAATAAATAAAGAAAATAAAGAACATAGAGATTTTTACGTGGAAAACACCTGGCTCAAAAAGTTAAAAAAAACGACGACCTACTACTCAGTAGGATTTTGCCAAACTTCCACAAAAATCACTAAGCCAAAATAACATTTACAAAACTCTTTGTAAACCTAAGGATTAACTCTAATCCTGTTGTGGCACACAACCTTAACTGTTGTGACACTTTCAAGTTAACTCTAACTTGAACACTCTAGGTACCTAATACAATTGATTTTATGAAAGCTGAAAGGTACAAAGTAAAAACACCTACTACAATTGAACTAGAATAAAAGATAGACACTTGGAACTGGTTCTTCTATCTCATTCAAGTAGCTTCAGGATTGCACAATCGAATCACACATAAATTGCTTGCAAAATCGCCTTGCTCTTTTGCTCTCAGTTTAAGTTTAACTTCTGCTTATGTGCATTACCTGTAAAAGAGAGCAACACTGACATTTAATAGGTTAGTAATGAAAGATTGGCTGGGATTCAAATGCTACTCTTCTATCTTAGAAGAGTTCAAGGTGATCTCAAACTCTAGCACTATCTCCTTCCTAAACTATGTTCTCTTCATGTAAGAAGTCTTTCTCTCCTTATCCAATATGCAACCTTTTCGATCAGATCAGGAAATATTGGTTCTTGATCAGTTAGATTTATCTCATTCACACGCATCTCACATGTACAGGTTTATCATGACTACGCTTCACAAGATGGACATGGTCCATGTCTGAGTTCTTTTGTCAATCTTCAAAACTTCACTTGTTCTTGGGCCAGCAAATTCCCCCTTTTTGATGATGACAAACTCAGTACTTTTTACTTACTTGGATCCTGTGAGAACTCAGCTTAACCATCAATACAAAGTTTAGAAAATTAACTTATCATCGAGGACCATGTTAATTAGGTTATAAATACCACTTATTCAGAATGTGTAAAGCACAATATCTCTTTCCCTTTTGGCATCATCGAAAAGTTGCATGCAAAGTGTGAGTCCCAGATTTTAATAAGTACTCGTGGCCACTAGGGCAACTGCAAGTGCAATCATGGTTTAATAATCAGTAATCAAGCAAACATATTTAGACTATCAAGGAAAGATTAACATTGAACAAGAGCAAAAACAATAGATATCATTGATACAATATATGTTGCTACCACAATCCACAACTAGAAAGAAAAAAACATTTAAAACATGAGCAAAAAAAAGATAGAAAAATCCCTAATTCGGGTCACTGAAGGTACTAACCAGGTTCAGGAGACAAAGGCTAGAATTCTTAAGTCTTGGGGGAGCTAGAGTTTTAGGCTTAGAGAAGATTCAAGATATTGTGAAGAATTCCATCATTCTTCTCCTTTTCCTTGGTAAGATCAGTTTTGAGGGCATCCTCTCAGATTCCACCTCTGCCACACAAGCCTTGAGCCTAGCTATCTCAGCATCATTGGCTTCACATTCCTAAACTAGAGCCCTGACTTTATTGTTGATAGGAGTCTTCTTGGATGAACCAGGTTCATTTGGGATGGAATTGACTTAATAGTCACAAGCAATCAGATATTAATGCCAAAGTTATCCTTGCTTGAGGTCATTTCCCATTTCTTCAGAGGCACATTGCACATATCCACTATCGTAGACAGAATAAAGCCATAGGGGGTAGCATGAGACTTGGAGCCATTGATGACCCTGTCCAGCAACTTGATGATGAATGCAAACCAATTAATTTGCCTTCCACCCATCTTAAGGACCATGTCCTTCCACCCCTGAGCAGCTAAGGCATCCACCAGACTTATCATTCCTGGTTCCACCAGGTCTTTCAGCAATCTACCCTTCAAAATTTTTCTTTTGCCAAATATGGCAAGCTTGTCTTGTTCACCATCAGACTCATCATCATCTTCTTCTTATTCTTCTTCACCACTCCATTCCTCATCTTCAAAAATTCTTACTTGTTTGCTTTTCACTACAGGCCTTGTCCTCTTGGCTAATGAAGGTTCAGCAGTCTCAGACTCAGAAGAAGACTTCTTGGAAGAAGTCTTGGGCTTTTTGGGCTTGGGGATCTGAACCTCCACAGTTGGAACTTCCTCCTGATAGACCTGTTCCATATCCTCAACTTCTACTACCTGTGAGGAATCTGACACCTTCCCTTTTCCTTTATCCATCCTTTTCTTCTTACTCTCAACTAGAGCCTTTTGTAGATCACTCTCACTCCGTTTCACCCTGCTTCTTGTGGATCTTCCCTTAGGCTAGGAAGTTTCATTAGTTATTGGGGATGAATCCTTTCTTTTCTTAGAGGGTTTAAGAGAACTAGGGGATTTTGGTATGGGAGTTCTTCTTTTCTTTGGATCATAAATTGCCCCAACCTTTTTCAACAAGTCTGTTAGGGTCTCTTAAGTTGATGAACCAGGTTCATCTCCTTGTGCGCTTAGATTAACTAACCCTTCAGCAGCTTCACTAGAACCACTTCCCCCTGACTTTTTTGCCACTCTCTTCTACATTTCTTTTTCAACCCCATAGATAGTAGACACAGACAAACCAACAATGGGTGAATGATCAACCACTCTTTTCCTATTTCCCCTCTCTTCACCACATGCACCCTCTCTATCTTTTTCTTTTTCAGATTTCTTTTTACCTCCACTCCTTTGTAACTCAGGTAATTCTACATCCCTGATAGGCCTAACAAGAACAAACCTAGTTTCTAAATTTTCAGTCAAAGAAGAACTTACCTTAGAAGGGGATTCTTGAGTCTTCTCAGAGTTGGAAAACCCAGGTCCTTCCCCCTTACTAGCCGATTTGTATGACTCAGAATCAGAGTTGGAGTCAGAATCTTGGACCTGGCTTGCCTTTAATTTTTTTGAGAGAGCCCCAGACGCTACTGTTTTCCGAGTAAGCATTTTTACCCTTCTCAACCTGGATTTGGGAGATGTGCTAAGTGGAGGAGGGGTAGCCAAATTAGAGAGAGTGGGTGGTGGAGAAGTTCCAGGATTGTCTTGTGGGTTTGTCATTATCGCTGGTTTCTTGAGAGAATTGGTAAGTTAGAATTTTGGAGAAGAAAACAAGTGAAAATGAAGAAGGAATTTTGACGGTTTGGGATTATGAAGATGGCAGGAGGTAATGATGTGAATTTAAAGAGAAATACACATTTAATGTATAACGACAGCTTTAGCAGTGGTCAATTAATGGTCTAATCAACCTGAAATTTCAGGATTGAATGAACGGTTAGGCTTTCATAGATTTTAGGCAATGATTGTGGTTTAGAGTTCTAAGGCTGATGGAACTGGTTCAAAACTAACGGATAGAATTTTCTAAGGAGTTGAAAAATTGTAGGACTTCTGCTCATGATTTAAATATTTATATTTCTAATTTTGCAAAGTACATAAAACATACCATAGCATTTAGATGAACCCATACTGATGAACCAGGTTCTTCATTTAGAATTCTCTTGACCATGCCTCAATTTAGCATAATAGAAAAAATTTTGTAACAGTTCAGTGAGTCATATTAACACATGTCACAGGAGTATACTAATTACATCATGAAGCTGAGTAGAAATTAATCTAGATATTTACATAAGTTCAGATTTTCTAGCCAAATTTTTTTCCATTCTTTTTCATTTTTTTTCATTGTGCATTCTGAGCTTGTCCTATTAGGCGATCTTAATCATTCCTAATTCCAACCTGTTCCTCTCAAAGTTTTCTCTACTCGGTGCTTTTGTGAAAATGTCAGAAATTTGTTTATCAGTAGCACATAATTCTATGGAGATCAATCCTTTCTCATAGTTATCGCTTAAAAAGTGGTGTCTAACATTTATGTGCTTAGTCCTCTTATGATGAATATGGTTCTTTGTCATACTTATAGCACTAATGTTATCACAGCAGATAGGAATATAACTAATGGATAAGGCCAAGAAAATGCCAAAATCTATCAGTTGCTGTTTGATCCACAACAATTTAGCACAACAAGAGGCAGCAACAACATATTCAGCCTCAACAATGGATAAGGCCGAATTCTGCTTTTTATTGGCCCATGATACAAGACATGAACCAAGAAAATGAGCTATACCTGAGGTGCTATTCCTATCCACAAGGAAACCTGCATAGTCAACATCAATATACCCTATTAGATTGAAATTACTACCTTTAGGGTATCAAAGACACTGATCAGTAGTGCCTTTCAAATATCTCAGTATCCTCTTGACAGCAGTCAATTGAGATTCCTTTGGATTAGCCTGAAAGAGAGCATAAAGCCCTACTCTAAAAATTATGTCAGGTCTACTGGCAGTAAGATACAAAAGTGAACCAATCATACCCCTATACGACTTTTGATCAACAGATGAACCCGATGAACCGGGTTCATCTATGTCTAATTTAGTGAGAGTTGCAATGGGGGTGTTTATTTCCTTTGATTCATCCATTTTAAACTTATTGATCAACTCTTTTGCATATTTCTGCTAATGGATCATGGTTCCATTTGGGATTTGTTTGATCTGTAAGCCTAAGAAAAAGTTAAGCTCGCCCATCATACTCATTTCAAACTCACTCCCTATTAATTTGGCAAAATCCTTACTTAGTTTGTCTGTGGTTGCCCCAAAAATTATGTCATCAACATATATTTGTACCACAAGAAGATCCTTATCTTTTCCCCTCAAGAATAGAGTACTGTCAATTTTACCACTTTTGTAGCCATGTTCAAGCAGGAAATTGGACAACCGTTCATACCATGTTCTAGGAGCCTGCTTGAGTCCATAGAGAGCCTTGTCTAATTTGTACACATGTTCGGGACATTCTTTGCTCTTAAACCCTGGAGGTTGTTTAGCAAACACTTCTTCTTTTAGATAGTCATTCCGGAGGCACTTTTGACATCCATCTTGTCACACCCCGAACCTGGGCCTGGACATAACACGACATTCGGTGCCTGACTACATGTGACCGAGCGAACCAACTAGCTGGCTGAATCAACATGTGGTATCATAACATACTGAATGCGGAAGATAAACTAATCATGCTGATATCCTGAAAGTCTTGATCATATAAATCAAAGTGCGGAAATACTAATACAATTCTGAAACATATTTGTAGCTAACATAGCTTAATATGAAAAGCTTGTGACTCTGTCTAACTGTTACTCTAGTATATAAAGCCTCTAATGAAATACTGAAAACACTGACTGTCTGAAAATACTGAGGACTGTAAGGTAATGATAATGCCTCGAAATAACTAGGATCACCAAATAGCTGGTACGAGAATCCTAGCACTCTGAATCGTCAACCTGTAAATCATTACCTGTATCGTGAGATGCAGGCCCCAGGCAAAAGGGACGTCAGTACATTTGAATTGCACTGGTATGTAAAGCAACTGAAAGAAAGAATTGTAAATGCTGATAAACTGAGAATTGATAATTGGTATTGAAATGATATGTATTGAAACAGAAACTGAAATGATATGTATTGAAACAGATAACTGAAATGATGACTGATAACCGAAATAATAACTGATAACCGAAATAATAACTGATAACTGATAATTGATAACTAAAATAATAAGTGATAACTGAAATAATAATTGATAACTGAAATGATAGCTGATAACTGAACTGGACAAAGGAAGTAAGGATATGAATACTCCCTCTTCTGAATGATGAACAACCTGTTTATCTGAATAAGCTACGGCCTCGGGCCCAATATATATGTGCACAAGCTACGGCCTCAGGCCCAAGTATGTGTATACATAACTAGGGCCTTAGGCCCAAAATGCATTAAGCATAAACTATGACCTCGGGACCAAACATGCATAAAGCATAAACTACGACCTCAGGTCCAAACATGTATAAAGCATAAACTACGGCCTCAGGCCCAAGTATGCATAGAGCATATAAACTACGATCGCAGGCCCATATACAGGTGTTAAACATTCAGGAACTGAGAATCAAACTGCAAAACATGATAGTGAAATACTGAATCACACTGAGTTACATGATACTGGAATACTGGATCACACTGAGTTACATAATACTAGAATACTGAAGAGGACTAGACTGAGACATGTATTCTTGAACTGATTATGAACACTGAAACTTTAACTGTTTATTACATATTGAGTAATCTATACTAAGACTCGGGGGCATCAAACCCAAGTCTATATTGAATACGCACTGAGCTTACAACGCTTAGAATGAAAGTGGTGAACAAGTTATGAAGCTAAAGAATAGAAGTTCTACAACTATTCAAGGAACTAGGCTTAACTATATTTCTGAGGCAATTGGTAACGTCGTAAAAGAAACATAGTGTAGGGAGAATCATTAAAATTCCCAAACATAGAGTGTTAGCCTCACATACCTTAACTTCTTACTCTTGAGCGTAATACAATATTCGCCAACCGGTTCAACTTTAATCTATATCAATAAAAGTCAAAGGGATTCCATATTAGTAATATTACTCATGTTTTGGTCACTTAGGCATTTTCTCAAACACTTGGTGGCATAAAGCTTCATAATCCTTATTAATGGCGTCTCTACACCCAATAACCCATTTTCTTGCTCCTAGATAAATTTAAAAGTCTCAAATGGTTATAATCAACATCATTCTTTATCACACATATGGTAAACAACACCCTTAACCAATAAGTGACAATCAACACCCCAAACCTATAAGCGTTCATGCTTTTCTATCAAACTCATCAAATCATATCTCGTGAACTAGAGTCTATAATCATTAATCCAATACTATAATCATTTAAAGGGTGAAGACATTACCTTTTTGAAGTTCAATCCCCTTGAATTCGAGTTCTAGGGTTCCTTCTCTAAACAACGATGTTCCAATCGAATATCTAATGATATGGAGGGTTTACCCATGTTAATAAGATGTTGGAAAATTGAAATTAACTTAGAATCACCATTAGAACTTACCTTGGGTGGTGAAAGGACCCTTAAGGAGTTAGGTTTTTGAGAGTTCTCCTTTCTAGAGAAAGTTTTTATGTTTTGGGGATGTGGGGGAAGAAATATAGCTTCAAAAAGACCCCCCCACGAGCATGCTCGCGCTCCTGGAGACCTGACCGCGCTACTGACGGCGCAAAACGGCAGTAACATTGCCTCAAAATTAGCGCGATCGCGCTATGGTCGCGCTACCGAGTGCGCATATTGCATACTGTTCTGTAAAACACGCATAACTATTTTCACAGAGATCTGTTTGGGATACATAATATATCGTTGGAAAGATATTTCAAAGACCTACAACTTTCATGCTTTGAGTTTTCCGAAATTCGTTAAAAAGTTTCACTAAACCTTGCTGGAATACGGACTTTCTGCAAACTTAGTCGATTTTTTCGAATCTTATGCACCTCACTTTCCATCTTGATTTTGAAACAACTATTTTCACCCATAATCATCCCAATATAACTTCATATGTCCAAAATATAACCTTACTACTCCTTTAACTCATTCATACCTAAGCCGAATTTACGGGGTATTACGTTATCTCCTTCTTGGTATTATTTGTCCTCGAATGATTGTCCTGACTGTAACTTCTGCTAACTCCGGTCCTTAAACGGGTCTGGTGGAAACATAAACTTTCATTAACACTTGTATACTAAACTGAATGAATACATGATTACTGAACTATTGCGATACTGAACTGAATGACTACTGCATTGGCTGAATATTGATCTGCCATGGATACGTGAATACTGAACTAACATGGATATATGAATTTTGAACTGGAACGAATATTTGAATAATATGAGTACTAAGCTGGAAGGAATGTCTAAGTATTGGACTAACATGAGTTGCTGAGTATTGAGCTGACATTAGTATCTGAGTACTGAACTGACATGAGTATTTGAGCACCAAACTGATATGAGTATCTGAGTACTGGAAACTTGAATGTTATAACATTATACATGAAATACTGGTTTTACCACCGCTAATTCTGGTGGCAACTCTAACTCATAAGCTAATTGACCGATCCTTCGCAAGAATCTATATGGCCCAATATAGCAGGGACTATGCTTCCCCTTCTTCCCAAATCTCATAACGTTTTTCATAAGCAAAACTTTCAGAAATACCTAATCATCAACTTGAAACTCTAGGTCTCTATGCCGCACGCTCGAATAGGACATTTTGGCGGCTCTAAGTTTTCTTCAAACGCTCTTGAATTAACTTAACTTTCTCTATAGTCTGATAATCCAAATCGGGTCCTAACAACTCCATTTCTCCAACTTCGAACCAACCAATTGGTGATCTACATCTTCGCCCATACAGAGCTTCGTACAGTGCCATCTTGATATTAGAATGGTAGGTTATTATTAGCAAGGTCAATGAGAGGTATGTGATCATCCCAATTACTTTTAACATCAATGATATATACTCAACTGTTTGAACAATACGCTCTGCCAGGCCATTTTTCTGAGGATGAAAAACTTGTGCCTAATCATTAAAAGAACTTTTAAAGTTCATTTTTTTAAACTGAGCACCACAGTCTGAAAAGACGGACAACGGAGTCCCATGCAATCAGGTGATTTCCTGAACGTACAACTTGGTATAATCTTCTACTAAATTTGTAGTTCTGTTTTTTGCAAGAAGTGTGCTAACTTGGTAAGTCTTTTTACAATCATCCAATCAAAGCATTTTTTTAAAATAAGCAAGATAATCCTGTTATAAATTTCATATTTACCATCTCCACTCAAAATATTTGTATTCTGTGATAAAACACTAGGCTTTCTGCTGCTCAACTTTCACTTGCTGATAATTCGAACAATTGGTCACAAAGTCTGTGGCATTCTTTTTCATGTCGTTAAACCAATAAATCTCTTTGGTCATGATGCATATTTAGGGAACTTGAATGGAAAGAATACCTGGAATTATTGGCTTCTAACATGATCTTCCCTCTTTAAGTCCATCTATGTATGGAACACACAATCTGTCTTGGTACCTCAAAGTACCATCATCTTCCCCTTATTCAAAAGCCATCATTTTATACTTGTGAATATCCTCTTCAACCGCAACACGTAGGGATCATCAAATTTTTCTCCTTCTCTTCGGCTACTAATGGGGAATAAGTGTTGTTCTGGACAACAACTCTGTCATCTTCGGAGTTTGAAGTCGAACTCCTATCTTGGCTGGTGGACTTCTTTCACCGGAGTTCTCTTATCTACCTCAATCATGAGGTATACTTCTCACACTTTATCTTTTTAAGCACTTCTTGAAAATACTTATAGCATTGTTATGACCTAAGTCTTTAACCAGTACTCAAAGACTAGAGTCTTGTGCAATGGTACCACCCTCGTGACACATAAATAGGCATAATTTTATAGATTTTCTGTGATCACTTTATCGTCAATAACTAAGCTCGGCGATCATTCTACTCACTTTGTGTTTTTTACATATGCTAGACATAATCCCTTTGGTAATTATACAATTTTCATTACCGATCTGATTTTCTTTTTCATATCCCATGCTAACTATTCGAGTTTCAAATCTCCATCTGGACTTACTGAAAATTTTCACATCACCCCTTAGATAAAATGTATTATACTTGTGGATCCTTCTCTTTTTGTTGGGATCCAAATAACTTTCCTTATTTTCTACAATTCTTTGCACTCTATGTCAATGACGACTCATCTTCCAACTTACTTCTGAGAAATCTTTCTTAATAGGAAAAACTAAATTACTTACATAAACAAAAGGCTAATGTATTCACAACCATCATAACACTCTTAATAATTTAACTCTGCTCACACTGTCAATCCTGGAGAAACTACATTTCGATAATTCCTAAAGGCTATTCTTCTATAATTTGCTCCCTTACTGCCTAGCTGATTTTTTCCCCCACTACCATTGTACTTCGGGTTTAACTTAAACTCTTTGGGTTCTAACACACATTCGGCATTTCAAACTGTCATCCACTCACTAGAGTTATCCTGGCTAAATAAATCAAATTGTATATCTACTAGCTCTGCTGAAATTGCTAATTCACTGTATCAACTCAAAACTTACTTATTATTTTTTAACTAAACACCTGCTAGAATCACGTTTTCTTGTTCTACTTTGGATAACTAGATTGAGGAATAAGGTTATTTCTAATTTAACTCATCATCCGACCCTATTCTGTGGTCGCATACTATCCTTTTTTTCTTCTAAACTATGTCCATAGATTACACTTAGGGAATTCATCTGTCTTAAATAAAATTAGAATATCTAACCCCAAACTTTCTATATAATACAAAATCATATCATACTATAAACATCCTCGGTAATCACTTAGCCACATAACCTAAGGGGAAACTTCCATATCTTTTATCTTACATCAATACCTGCTTCTTATAGTAGCTTACTAGTGTGGTACTTCTAGTTCTGATTTGAATAAATCTAAACAACTTAAAATCGTTCCCTGAAATCCAATATCGGCTGCTCTTGGTTCTCATTTGTACATCATGTCTTCTTAGTCATATACATGAGTTGTACGAAATCACATCTTTGGAACGTTTCTAACTCCTAAGTATTTTACCCTTAGGCTCTTTTCTGTCCAAAACTTTAATGACCAATGTTAGGGTCAAACATCTGAACTATCATCATCCAACTTGAGTCTCCATTTCCAAAAATTAAAAGGAATTGTTCTCTGAGGTAAAACACATACGATTACCATACACAAACTTATCCTTCAGAGTATACCATCATCTAATAATTCACTTCATGTGCCATCTGGTGAGTCTTCGAACTTAATCCAGACCTAAAATATGCGAAGATTTCGCTATGATCACTGTTACTTACATTTTCTTTTAGCACCCATAGGCATCACTGTATACTCACCGGTCACCAGAATTTTTATACACTAAAAATTGGAGATCTGGAAACTGAATAACTGATAATTGGCATCCTGAATAACCATAAACTTGCTAACTGAAAGATTGTATAACTGGTAACTGAGATAAACTGATAACCATAAGACATGATAACTGCTTTTGTACTTTCTGGTAAGGTTATGCTCTAATTTGTACTACTATCCGTTGCATCACACTTTTAACATCCTCTCAAGTCTCATATTTACCAACCTGTGCTCCATAATTATACCCCAATGGGAAATTATCCTCTCTAGGACCTTAGGTTTCTCCTGCGCGTCGCTTGGGCATACAATACGTTTGGAATTGAATAGGAAGAGAAGGTTAACTATTACTCTAAGCTTCATGGCATGATCTAGATTAGAAAGAAATGAGACAATCCTGGATGTCTTGGTAGTTAACCGTTTATATGAGTGGCCGACACACACATATAAAGAAAACTCCACTGGACACGGCTTCATAGACTCCCTAAGACTCTTGAAGCTAGTGCTCTGATACCAAGCTTTGTCATACCCCGAACTCGGGCCAGGACATAACACGATACTCGATGCTTGACTACATGTGACCGAACGAACCAACTGGCTGGCTGAATCAACATGTGGCATCATAACATACTGAATGCGAAAGATAAACTAACACATGCCGATATACTAAAAGTCTGGATGTTATAAATCAAAGTAATAGAATTTTGAAACATATTTGTAGGCAACATAGCTTAATATGAAAAGTCTATGACTCTGTCTAACAGTTACTCTAGTCTATGAAGCCTCTAATGAAATACTGAAAACATTGACTGCCTAAAAATACTGATGACTGTAAGGTAATGATAATGCCCCGAAATAACTGGGGATCACCAAATAGCTGGTATGAGAATCCTAGCACTTTGAATCATCAACCTGTAAATCATTACTTGTATCATGAGATGCAGGCTCCGGGCAAAAGGGACGTCAGTGCATTTGAATTGCACTGGTATGTAAAGCAACTGAAAGAAAGAATTGTAAATGCTAAAACTGAAACTAAGCTGATAACTGAGAATTGACAATTGGTATTAAAATGATATGTATTGAAATAGAAACTGAAATGATAGCTGAAAATTGATAACTAAATTGATAACTGATAACTGAAATGATGACTGATAACTAAAATGATAGCTGAACTGGAAAAAGGAAGTAAGGATATGAATACTCTCTCTTCTGAATGATGAACAACCTGTTTATCTGAATAAGCTACGGCCTAGGGCCCAATATATATGTGCACAAGCTATGGCCTCGGGCCCAAGTATACGTATACATAACTACGGCCTCAGGCCCAAAAATTCAAAAAGTATAAACTACGGCCTCAGGCCCAAACATGCATAAAGCATAAACTACGGCCTCATGCCCAAACATACATAAAGCATAAACTACAGCCTCAGGCCCAAGTATACATAAAGCATATATACTATGGCCTCAGGCCCAAATACAGGTGTTCAACATTTAGGAATTGAGAATCAAACTGCAAAACATGATAGTGAAATACTGAATCATACTGAGTTACATGATACTGGAATACTGGATCACACTGAGTTACTTAATACTGGAATACTGAAGAGGACTAGACTGAGACATGTATTCTTGAACTAATTATAAATACTGAAACTTCAACTGTTTATTGTATACTGAGAAATCTATACTAAGACTCGGGGGCATCAAACCCAAGTATATATTGAATACGCGCTGAGCTCACAACGTTCAGAATAAAAGTGGTGAACGAGTTATGAAGCTAGAGAATAGAAGTTCTACAACTATTCAAGGAACTAGTCTTAACTATATTTCTGAGGCAATTGGTAACGTCGTAAAAGAAACGTAGTGTAGGGAGAATCATTAAAATTCCCAAACATAGAGAGTTAGCCTCACATACCTTAACTTCCTGCTTTTGAGCATATTACAACATTCGCCAGCTGGTTCTACTTTAATCTATATCAACACAAGTCAAAGGGATTCCATATTAGCAATATTACTCATGTTTTGGTCACTTAGGCATTTTCTCAAACACTTGGTGGCATAAAGCTTCATAATCCTTATTAATGGTGTCTCTACACCCAATAACCCATTTTCTTTCTCCTAGATAAATTCAAAAGTCTCAAATGGTTATAATCAACATCATTCTTTATCACCCATAAGGTAAACAATACCCTTAACCAATAATCAACAATCAACACCCCAAAACTTATAACCGTTCATGCTTTTCTATCAAACCCATCAAATCATTTCTTATGAACTAGAGTCTATAATCATTAATCCAATGCTAGAATCAATTAAAGGTTGAAGACATTACCATTTTGAAGTTCAATCTCTTTGAATTCAAGTTCTAGGGTTCCTTCTCTCAATAACGATGTCCCAATCGAATATCTAATAAAATGGAGAGTTTACCCATGTTAATAAGATGTTGGAAAATTGAAATTAACTTAGAATCACCATTAGAACTTACCTTGGGTGGTGGAAGGACCCTTAAGGAGTTAGGTTTTTGAGAGTTCTCCTTTCTAGAGCAAGTTTTTATGTTTTGGAGATGTGGGGACGAAATATAGCTTTAAAACGAACCCCCACAAGCGTGCCCACACTCCTGGAGACCTGACCATAACACTGCCTCAAAATTAGCATGGTCGTGCTATGGGCGCGCTACCGGGCGCGCATATCACATACTGTTCTATAAAATGTGCATAACGTTTTTTACAGAGATCCGTTCGGGCTCCATAATATATCGTTGGAAAGCTATTTCAGGATTTGAGTTTTCTTGAATTCCTTACACATTTTCACTAAACCTTGATGGAAGACGGACCTTCTACAAACTTAGTCGATTTTGTCGAATATTATGCATCTCACTTTCCATCTTTATTTTGAAACAACTATTTTCACCCATAATCATCCCGATAGAACGTCATATGTCCAAAATATAACCTTACTACTCCTTTAACTCATTCACACCTAAGCCGAATTTACGGGGTGTTACACATCTGATGAACAGTGAATTCCATGTGTGCTGTAAAGGCTATGAGGAGTCTTATTGCCTCCGGTCTTGCAACTGGAGTAAAAGTCACATCATAATCTATACCTTCCTTTTGGCTGTAACCTTGGACCACAAGTTTTGCCTTTTTTCTTGTAACTGTTCCATCTTCATCAAGCTTGTTTTTGAAGACCTATTTTGTGCCAATTACTGATATGTCCTTGGGTCTTGGAACTAGATGCCAAACTTGACTTCTCACCCAATCTGCATCTTGCAAAGCCTCAACAACATTTTTAGGTTTAAATAGAGATAGGAAAGCATCAAAAGCACACAAATTCTTTAATTGTGATCTAGTTTTAACTCCAGAGGTTGGATCCATAATTATGTTTTAATGGGATGAGAACTTTGATACTTGTGAGGTTTCACAACAACTGATTTCTGCTTGATCTTTCTCCCATGTTATGTTGCTGAGGAACAGGGTCATGAACAGGTTCCTTTAGGGGATTGTTTTCAGTTCCTCTTTGATCAGTTCCCCCTATCAGATTTCCCAGGATAGAAGAACCTGTTTCATCACCTGTTCCTTCTTTTTGTTCCATTTTAACTTTAGCTAAGACTTCACTCAAATCTTTTACCAACCCAATAGCTTAATCTTCATGTTACTGTCTCTCAAAGAGAATGTTAGTTTCATCAAACACTACATGTACACTTTCTTCTATGCACAAAGTTCTTTTATTGAACACTTTATATGCTTGCTATGTGAAGAATATCCCAAGAATACTCCCTCATCACTTCTGGGATTAAACTTACCTAGGGAGTCCTTTCCATTATTGTGCACAAAGCACATGCATCCAAATGCCCTAAGATGGGATATATTTGGTTTTCTCACTTTAAGTAACTTATAGGGAGTCTTCTCTACAAGAGGTACAGTCATTCATCTATTAATGATATAACATGCAGTGTTTACAGCCTCTTCCCAGAAGCTATGTGGCAGTTTACTAGAAAGAAGCATAGTCCTAGCCATATCTTCAAGAGTCACGTTCTTTCTTTCAACTACTCCATTTTGTTGAGGAGTCCTAGGGGTAGAGAAATTATAATCTATTCCATGCTCATCACAAAATTCAGCAAACTTAGCATTTTCAAATTCAGTTCCATGATCAGACCTGATTGATGCAAGTTGATTACCTAGTTGTTTCTGAGTTTTTCTAACAAAGGCAGTAAACATGTCAAATGCTTCATCCTTAGATGTTAAGAATAGTACCTAGGTAAACCTAGAATAATCATCAACAAGTACCATTACATATTTCTTACCACCTCTACTCAATATTCTCATTGGACCATAGAGATCCATATGAACCAGTTCCAACGTCCTGGTTGTGCTTACCATTTTTTGCTTTTAAAGGATGATATAACCTGCTTAACCCTGGCACATGACTCACAAACTTTGTCTTCCTTGAATTTGATATTACTTAACCCTATCACCAAGTCCTTGAAGACAAATTTGTTGAGTTGATTCAGACTTGCATGACCAAGTCTTTTGTGCCACAAGAAGGGACATTGTCCAACACACTCGAGCAAGTGAGTTCATTTTCTGAGAGAGTGGACAAATCTATAATGTAAATATTTTTAACTATTTTTCCCTGCAAAATAATCTTGTCAGTGTCAAGATTAATCACAAAGCATTTGGTAGAGGTAAATGCTACAAGGTTACCTCTGTCACACAGTTGTGATACACTGATTAGGCTATATTTCAAGCCATCTATCAAGTAGACAGTCTCAATGGAGTGTGAGTCTGCCTTACCTGCCTTTCCAACCTTAATAATCTCACCTTTCTTCCCATTTCCAAATGAGACATTACCTCCTTTTAAGTCCTCAAGTGAAAGGAACTAATTCTTGCTTCCAGTCATATGTTTTGAGCAGCCACTATCTATGTACCATATTTGGCTACTTCCCTTAACTTGGACCTCTTGTTCATTATTTGATTCTCCGATGGCCATAAGTGTTTGTTCATCTCTAGCTTTATCTTCTGAATCCTAATCTGATGTTTCTCCCCAAACATCAACCATAGCCTTTGTTGATCCTTTGTTCCTTTTGGGTTGAACCTGTTCCTTCGTTCAGCCCTTTCCTTCTTCCATTTAATTTCCCATTGAGGATAGTTCTTGATGATGTGATCAGTCTTTCCATATTTGTAGCAACTCTCGTTGGTCTGTTTCTCAGGAACCCTTGGTTTGTTAAAGGTTATACCTCTTCAAGAACCCTTTCCTCTCACTAGGTACCTTTTTAAATCCATTGTGACCATGGCTATTTCATCATCCTCTAGATCCACACCTTCAGCTATTCTGAGGGCCAGACTCCTTTCCTTCTTGGGTGCATCCATTTTCATGGTTTGCCTTCTCAGTTCATAGGCAGTGAGATTTCTAATCAGTTCATCCAACTCGAGAGTAGCAATGTTCTTCGATTCTTGAATAGCAGTGATTTTCTTTTCCCAAGTTACTGGTAAGACCCTTGTCAAGATTTTCTCAACCTTGTCTTCTTCGAGGATAATTCTCCCAAGAGATTTAAGTTCATTTGTTGGTGTTGTGAACCTTATGTACATCTCTTGGATAGTTTCTCCTTCCTTCATAGTGAAATTCTCATATTGAGAATATAAAAGTGTTCCTCTTGATCTCTTTACTTGAGGAGTTCCTTCATGAGCCACTTGTAAAGTGTAACGACCCGGCCGGTCGTTTTTTGAATTTATGCCCTGATCCCCCATTAACTGCTTGCCCTAAGTTCATTTCTGCTATTTTGGTTTGCCGGGAAGTTCGGTATTAGGATTCGGAGTGTTTTGGGACACTTAGTCCCTAGATGGGAGCTTAAGAGTTAAAAAATGATCCGTATTCAGAACAGTGTGAAGACGACCTCGGAATGGAAATCCGATGGTTCCGTTAGCTCCGTTAGGTGATTTCGGGGTTGGGAGCGTGTTCGGAATGTAATTTGGAGGTCCGTGGCTCATTTAGGCTAGAAATGCCGAAAGTTTGTATTTTGGCGATTTTCGGTTGATAGGTGAAAATTTGATCCGAGGGTCGGAATGGAATTTCGGAAGTTGCTGTAGCACCGTCATGTCAATTGGGACGTGCGTGCAAAATTTCAGGTCATTTGGACGTGGTTTGGTTGAGTTTTTTGGCGAATGCGTGTTTTTGAAGTTTTGAAAGAACTTAGGTTTGAATTCGATGTAATTTGAAGATTTTGATGTTAGTCGAGGTGTTTTAATAATTGGAACAAGTTTGAATAGCGTTATAGGGTGTATTGGTATTTTTGGTTAAGGTCCCGGGGGCCTCGGGATG
>MU784024.1:56352-66907 GCA_026770625.1 Nicotiana glauca | reverse complement strand
GAGATACGTTTTTACAACGTTGCAATTCTTTGTTAAAATAATAATAATAATAATAAAAGCGGTAAAGAGTTAAAATTTGCACATAGGTCCAACATGTGTTTAAAATCAGATAATTAAGCCGAATATGACAGTTGAGCGACCGTGCTAGAACCACGGAACTCGAGAATGCCTAACACCTTCTCCCGGGTTAACAGAATTCCTTACTTATATTTCTGGTTCGCGGACTATAATACAGAGTCAATCTTTTCTTCGATTCGGGATTAAACCGGTGACTCGGGACACCTTAAATCTCCCAAGTGGCGACTCTGAATCAAATAAAAGAATCCCGTTTTGATTGTCCTTTAATTGGAAAAACTCCCTTTACCACACCCTTCGCGGGGTGCGGTAGCGCCAAAAGGAGGTGTGACAGCTCTGGCGACTCTGCTGGGGAATCCTTACCCAGAACCACTAGTTCAGGGTTAGAAATTCGAGCTTATGATAAATTGTTGTATTTTGGTTTTATTATCTGATATTTTCATGTGATCTGTGCTTAATGTGCAAAATGATGCTTATTACCGATTTGATATTATCTGGCTGTACATATAAACTGTGACGAAACCTTTCTCTTCTCACCTCCGGGGATGTGCTCACTGGTTGAGACTCCCTATTCTGTTAGTGTCATACCTTGAAGTAAGAAAAGGGTTCGGACAAGTTACAAAGCCGGACGATCTCGCGGGTCCCCGGTACGTAGCCCCCTCCCCGACTCGAGTTGTCCGCTCGGGTACACTGTCTAGAACACATACCCAGGTTTTAACTTAGAATAACTTGACCGCATGACGCTTATCTGCATCACGTTGCATTTGACTTAGGGGACTCAACACAGGGGTTGGGTCCGTCTAGGACAGGTAACCTGAAATAAAAAGACCATCTTGCTGCATCCTGTTTGTTTTATGCATTTATTTGTTTCAGACTTGCATGCTGACCGGGTGATGAAAATCGGGAATATTGGAAAATGAAAAAAGAGGGGAAAAAAGAGAAAAATAGCAGTGTAGAAAGATAACTACTTGTTTTAGGAAAAAACCACTGTCTAAGTAGTGTCGAAACTCTGTTGAAATTTTGAAAAAAAAAATAAAAATAAAAAGGAATGTTTTTAATTTTGATTCTATTGCCCCGAACTACGCCAGTTTGATTCTCAGAAGGTGTGAGATACATAGGCAATCCTCGTCGGTTCCAACTTCCCCTTTTGCAAAAAATAGCCAAAAATTCTAATTTTATTATAAATAAGTCGGGTGATGCCGTCCTTGTCCAATATAGCCGAATGTTCCCGAAAGGGACGCCGAAAGGCTGACTTTGAATAAACGGCCACCCTTGGTCATTTTGAGATTTTTGGTCGTTTGACCCACACAGACTTAAAATCTTCGTCCCCGAGATGCTGAAAGGTCGTGTTTGCAATATCGGGTTTTATTTTGAAAACAAAAACAAGAAAAAGGAGTCTTAAGTAAGTCGGGTAATGTCGTTTCATCAAAAATAGCGAATGTTCCTGAAAGGGACACCGGAAGGCTGGCTTTGCATAAACGGCCACTTTTGGTCCTCTTTTTAGGCTTTTGGCTGGTTAACCCCTTCAACCTTAAAATCTTCGTCCCTGAAGTGCTGAAAGGCCGTGTTCGGAAAACTAGTCTTTCTTTTCTTTAAAATTGGGGAAAATGAAAAAAAAACTAGTTTTATTTCTTGAGTCAAATAAAGGTTTTTCTTTTGTCTAAATCACCTTAATAAATGTGCAGAATGAGCACGAGTCGGAATTCATCGGGAGCTATTATAAACAGGGTCCCTTTGGGTTTGCGCATGTGGTGGAATGACTTAGGAGAATCAGGGCAAGATACCGTCAAGTTGTACTTGGGAGATCTGGTTGGGTTGCTGAATATTGATCCGACAGGGGACATCATACGGGCGTTAATCTCATTATGGGACCCAGCACACAATGTGTTTCATTTCTCAGACTTTTAGCTCACACCGACACTGGAAGAACTGGTAGGGTACATCGGGGTCCTAAAATTCCTATGAGAGAGCAGTATCTTATTGCGCCAAGGGTCGTGACCATACACAGGTTCCTAGACACTGTGAAGATTTGCAGAACTGTGCACAACCCAGATTTATCAGAGGGATTTTGTACTTTGGCATTCATATACAACAGATATGGTCATCTTGGAGGGTTCAACAATCCTGAGGGTAAAATCTGCAGTGGGGAAGACAAGCTGAAATGGGAAAGGCATAGGTGTATTGCTTTTATGATAGCCTTTCTGGGTCTGCTGGTATTCCCTAGGAAAGACGGGAAAATTAATATACAAGTTGCTAGGGTCGTCAGCACTTTGGTCAAACAAGACAACAACACTCTGGCACCAATGATAATAGCAGACATCTTCCGTGCTTTTATTGTTTACAAAGGTGGAGGGGGTTTCTTTGAGGGTTGCAATGTATTGCTCCAAATGTGGATAATCGAACACTTGTGTCATCGCCCTCAATTCATGATCTATGGGTCATATGAAAAGACTTGTATAGAAGAGTTTTCCACAAGGGTTGACGGGTTCAGTTTGCCAGAAGGGGTCACTGAATGGGTAACTCTCCTGCGTTCCGCCTCCACAAGCCAGATAGAATGGGCATTTGGGTGGCTACCCGTAAATGAAATCATATACATGCCAGCCGCCAAATCTCATTTACTACTGATGGGTCTCAAAAGTATTCAGCCATATGCGCCATACCGAGTATTGAGACAGTTGGGGCGGCGCCAGATAGTCCCAAAGGAAGAGGACCTCAGCGGCCAAGTGGTTGAAATTGGGCCCAATGGGCAGTTCCCTGAAGCGGTAGTTCGGAAAATCTGGAATGAATGTCAAAACCTGAAAATAGATACTTGTGTGCGGGACCGGGCCAAAGGCAAGGTGTCACCGGAATACCTCACATGGTACAGGAGAGAACTTGAGCACCAGAGGCCAGCTAAAAAACCCCACATCCAAGACTTCGCAGAATCATCACAAGCGCAATGGGGTTGGTTGCCGAAAGAAGAAGGCTATCGGGTTGAAATTAGCAAGTTCAAGCAACAGGTTTGGGACCTAAAATATGAAAATAGTTTGCAAGTTGATGCTGACACGGGAGAAAAAAACAGGTTGACCTAAGAAAACAAGGCCCTGAAAGCCCAAATTCGACGAGTCAGAACGGATACCAACAACTAACAGAGAAATCGGGCTGACAAGAGGATGATAGCTGAGTTGCGAAATCAGGTCATTGAAAGCCAAGAAGGTCTGGAAAGGGCAGAAGCTAGCATAGCAAGAATTCGAGCCAGATGGGCAAAAGGTACATCGGTGCGAACAGAGCACCTGCGGCAAGTAAAGAGGGATTATGAAGGGACCATTGCTATATTAAGAGAAACAAATTCCACCCTAAAAGAACGGGCCTTTAAACAAGCCTGAGATGCAAGAACTGACAGGAAGCGTTGCTATGATTTGATGGAGCGAATGGAAGAGCAAATGGATGAGTTCCAGGATCAACTCGCCGACAATGCTCAAGTGTCGGGAGCAAAGCATCGACGAATAGAACAACTGCTTATGGAAAGGGATAGAATCAGGGGTAGAATCTAAGAAATCAGGCACTACGTCACCATGAGGTGCCTAACATGTGAGGAAATGCCCCGGGCTGCCCTCTTCGCTTCGATCATGGGCTACGTCCACCGGATCATGGAAGAATTGAAAATCTTGCAAAGGGGCCTTGTATCAAAGCCCGCGGAAAGGCCGAACGATGCCCAGCGGGCACCAAAATTAGGAGCTTTAATGTATCCCTAGTCCGAGTCTGTATTTTCTATTTTTTAAGAGTGTGTTGTCTGTCCGTGTGCATCTCTTTTCCAAATCAAATTATGCTAGCAATTCGGAGTCTGTATTTTGTTTTTCCTTTCCCAAGTGGGTAGTTTGTAATAGAATATTTCGGCAATGAGATGAATTTTCCAAAAATTTGCTGTCTTTATTTTTAAAAAAAACTTGTGGGCAGAACTACGCACATGTCTGATTCATGCGGGAACATGATACGTAGGCAATCCCCATAAGATTCGACCACCACAAAAAGAAAAGAGAGAAAAGGAAATAAAGGAAAGTTTCTGAAACGCTTAAATGAGGCACAAATAAAATAAGCCAGGATGATGCATGCGGTCGAAGCAAAAACATGTTAGAAATGGTTAACTGCCTAAGAGCATTGCATCCCCAAACGCGCAGTTACAATGTGTTAAAATCTAACGCTGACAAGTTTGTTGTTTTTCCAATTCCATATCTAGTTAGTTTGTTAAAGCGTACTGGCACCATACCATTATCAAACAAGATCCAAAGGGCCCATACTAAAAAGCATGACTAGTTCAGACCAAAGTGTTGAGGAGGAAAGAACGGAAAGTCAGCTCCTGAAGGAGGCAATGGAAAAAATGGAAAAAACGAGACTGGAGATGAACGAAATACAACTAGCCTTGGCTAGGGTACAAAAGGGGCCTGAACCACCCATTACTCCTACTCTCCCGCCAGGACACACGCCGGAGTACCCTCCCCCCGGCCCTTCGACAAGCTTCCCCAGTCACCACTACTATCAGGGAAGAAATCCCTATGATCCCCAAGCTCTACCACCCGGTCAGAACCCTCCCCCACCAAATGTTCCTATTTTCGTGGGACCCCCACCAGCCACACTACAGAGATCATCTATCGAGCCGTTGTTTCAGGCTCACGATACCCAATATTACCCCCATGAACCCATATTCAAAGCATCCAAGCCACGTGCCTATAATCCCCACTTTGAGGTCCCGGCGGAGATTAAAAAGCCGGCTAAAAGCCCAGAATAGGACGAAATGCTGCGAAAATTTAAAAGCCTGGAGCGATCCTTCAAGAACATGAACGGGTTAGGCAATCAAGTCAGCGTAGCCTACAAGGACCTGTGTCCTTTCCCTGACGTTCAATTGCCAGCAGGGTTCAAGATGCCAAAGTTTGATTTATACGAGGGGCACGGGGATCCTATGGCACATCTGCGAGGGTTTTGCAGCAAGATAAGAGGAGCAGGTGGCAAAGATGAGCTGTTGATAGCTTACTTTGGCCAAAGTCTAAGTGGGTCCGCCCTGGAATGGTACACATGATAGGATCCGAGCAGGTGGTACACCTGGGTCGATCTGGCACAAGCATTCGCAGGTCACTTTCAGTACAACCTTGAGATCGCCCATGACCGTCTCACAATGCTAAAGCTTGAAAAGAAGCCCGAAGAAAGCTTCCGAGAATTTGGGTTCCGGTGGAGAGAACATGCAGCCAGAGTTGATCCTCCGATGAGAGAGGGGAAAATGGTAGACTACTTTTTGCAGACTCTAGAGCCAACTTACTTTGGTCACTTGGTGACGTCAGTTGGCAAGTCCTTCAACGAGGTGGTGAAAATGGGTGGTATGATCGAAGAGGGACTTAAGTACAATAAGATCTTGAGCTATTCGGCAATTAAAGCAACCACTCAGGCCATTCAGAGCGGCACGGGAGGTGCGCTCGGGAACAAGAGAAGAGAAGAGGTCGCAACAATAGAGGCAGGTAATTGGTCCAGATTAAGAGGTCCTTCCCCCCGATACCAATCCAGACCCCCTTACCCAAATTACCCACACACTCCAAATTACCCTCCACAACCCTACTACCCACCACAAGAACCACACTTCTCCGTCCATCAAGCCCAGACATACCCAGCCTCCGGCTCGCCCGCAATGGCGCGCGCCGGCTCCCCAAAACACACACCCCCTCCACAAAACACCTATCCACCACCAAGGGCTTACAGGAACCCTCCAGGGACAGGTTTGCGGGGGAATCATGCTTTCAGAAATGAAAGGGTGCAAAGACCCAGAACCCTCACTGAGTTGGGAGAAACCTATACTGCTTTGTTCCACAAATTGAGGCAGTTGGGTTTGTTGAGTCCTATTGAGCCCAGATTGTCAAATCCCCTTCCCCAAAATATGGACCACTCGGTAAGCTGTGAGTACTGTTCGGGGGATCCTGTACATGATACCGAGAAGTGTTGGAAGTTGAAACGTGCAGTGCAAGATCTTATTGACACCAACAAGATCGAGGTTCAGACACCAGAGGCGCCCAACATCAATCAGAACCCATTGTCGGCACACCATGAAACCCATATGATCGAGCTCGTGCACGAAGGAGGGGAGCTAAAGAAACCCTCACAGACAGTGATGATGATCCGTGCTAGTCCAAAAGAAAAGTCGACCGGTGGGGAAGCGGGGGTACAGTTGGAGAAAGTGAATGTCAAGCCAGTGGTGGTAATGGAGAAGAGTTCTCTTGTTGTTCCAAAGAATACAGAACCAATCAAAGTAACGGTGCAAGGGGTACCAAGCAAGCCAGCATGCATAGGGCCAGTTGTTATCAGACCAGTAATGCAGAGACCGATAATCTGCGAGAAAGTCGTGCCATGGAGCTACAATAAAGCGATGGTAATGTACAAAGGGAAGGAGGTTGTGGAAGAAATATGTGAAGCCCAGGGGTTAACTCGTTCGGGGAGGTGTTTTGCTCCCGTAGAGTTAAGAAGGTCCAACCTAGCGGCGATAAAGAAGCCCGTGACGGAGGAAGAAGCGGAGGAGTTTTTGAAGAAAATGAAGGCCCGAGACTACTCCATTGTGGAGCAGTTAAGAAAGACTCCGGCACAGATTTCGTTACTATCATTGTTGATCCATTCCAGCGACCATTGCCAGGCACTAATGAAGATCCTGAATGAAGCCCATATTTCGGACAAAATCTCAATGAACCATTTGGAAAGGATAGTGCACAAAATCTTTGAGGTAAATCGTGTGACGTTTTCTGATGATGAATTGCCAGTAGAGGGTACAGAACACAAGAAAGCTCTATACTTGATCGTAAAATGCGAAGACTCGATGGTCACCTGAGTATTGATTGATAATGGGTCAAGCGCCAACATCTGTACCTTGACTACTCTGAACAAGCTGAAGGTTGATCAGGACCGAATTTGCAGGACCAGCGTCTGCGTCCGAGGTTTTGATGGGGGTGGTATTGATACGGTGGGTGATATCATACTGGAATTGACCATTGGTCCAGTGGAATTCACCATGGAATTCCAAGTGGTATGCGTCGCAGTGTCATACAATCTTCTATTGGGGCGACCCTGGATCCATGCCGCTAAAGCAGTGCCTTCCACATTACACCAGATGGTGAAATTTGAGTGGGATAGGTAGGAGATAGTGGTGCATGGGGATGACGGTACAAGCACTGTAGGTGATGCCATTGTGCCATTCATAGAAACCGATGATGACAAAGGTCCCTGGGTTTACCAGATTTTTGATACAGTCTCAGTAGATAAAATTTCTGAAGGCGAGGACCTTCCCCTGCCCAGAATCGCAGTGGCCACCTTCATGATAGCCTCGAAAATGTTAAACAACGGGTTTGTACCAGGAAAAGGCTTGGGGGTTGATTTGCAAGGTATTGTCCACCCAGTTTCTTTGCCCAAGAATCTGGATACTTTTGGGTTGGGATACAAGCCTACAGCAGCACACGTAAGACGTGCTCAGAAGCTGAAAAAGAGAGGTTGGGCTCTTCCCAAGCCGGTTCCGTGTCTCTCCAAATCCTTTGTCAGAGCAGGAAGCATAAGGTTGTCGGTTCCGAAGGTACTCTGGCCACTGATTGGGTTAGATGGGGATTTGAATCAGAGTTTTGAAAGGTTGTTCGCCGACGTCAACATGATAGAAGCCGGAGAGGGTTCCAGTAGGGCATATATACAGTTTGTAGGGCCTAGGGCCAATATCAACAATTGGACAGCTACTCCTCTTCCTACCCGAAGGGAGTCTTGGTAGTAGGCTCTGATTTTTCTTTCTTGTTTTCTGGATTATTCCAGGGTGTAATCCAATTTTTGTTTTATCTTGTATTCGGCAAAAGTGTGAAACTTTGTTATCCCTCATTTTAATAAAGTGAAAGTTTTCTCTCCTTATTTTGTTTTAAATTTGTTTTCTTCTTTTCTCTTTCTGAACAGTTCTCTTTATACTAGTTATAGTGACATGGCATGCACAACGAATCTTCAACCTAGTCTAAAAAATCAACCGGATTCCGAATTAATTGTACAAGAGGTCAATTATGATGATGAATCGGAATACGATGAGGATGAAGCCTTTGAAGAGATAAACAGAGAATTAAGCCAGTTCGAAGAGAAACCCAAGACAAATTTGAATGACACTAAAACTGTCAATTTGGGGGATGCAGACAATGTCAGGGAAACCAAAATCAGCATCCACATCGAGCCGAACATCAGGGGGGAACTAGTCAAAGCACTTATTGAATTCAAAGATGTTTTTGCATGGTCGTATGATGACATGCCGGGCTTAAGCATCGATCTAGTGGTTCATAAATTGCCCACTGGCCCGGCATGCCCTCCCGTCAAGCAGAAATTGTGAAAGCTCAAGACAAACATAAGTGTGAAGATTAAAGAAGAAGTAACCAAGCAGCTGCATGCAAAGGTTATTCGAGTCACTCGATATCCTGATTGGTTGGCCAATGTGGTGCTAGTGCCGAAGAAAGATGGGAAGATCAGGGTATGTGTTGATTACCGCAATCTGAACAGGGCAAGCCCAAATGATAACTTTCCATTACCCAACATTCATATTTTGATCGATAATTGTGCCGGACGTGAGATCGGGTCATTTGTGGATTGCTATGCTGGGTATCATCAGATCCTGATGGATGAAGAAGATGCGGAAAAGACAGCTTTCATTACGCCGTGGGGGACTTATTGCTACCGGGTAATGCCTTTTGGTTTGAAGAATGCTGGG
Source organism: Nicotiana glauca (assembly GCA_026770625.1). Lineage (NCBI taxonomy): Eukaryota > Viridiplantae > Streptophyta > Magnoliopsida > Solanales > Solanaceae > Nicotiana > Nicotiana glauca. The sequence goes on along the minus strand of MU784024.1, from coordinate 58,104 downwards.
GCAACGTACATGAGGGCAATGACTACTGTGTTTCACGACATGATACACAAAGAGATTTAGGTGTACGTAGATGATGTGATCATAAAATCCAAGCGCCAGGAAGACCACGTGGCAGACCTAAGGAAGTTCTTTCAAAGACTTCGAAGGTACGATATTAAGCTTAACTCGGCCAAGTGTGCATTCGGTGTTCCGTCTGGAAAACTGTTGGGATTCATCGTCAGTCGGTGAGGCATTGATTTGGATCTGTCAAAGATCAAATCCATCCAAGAACTGCCACCGCCGAAGAACAAAACAAAAGTAATGAGTCTTTTGGGAAGATTGAATTATATCAGCAGGCTCATCGCCCAACTCACAGCAACTTGTAAGCCCATATTTCGGCTGCTGAAGAAAGATGTTGCGGTAGAATGTATGGCAGAATGTTAGGAAGCATTTGACCAAATCAAAGGGTATCTATCAAGTCCACCCGTGTTGGTTCCACCCGAGCCGGGAAGACCATTGATTCTTTATCTGACGGTCCTGGAGAATTCATTTGGTTGTGTACTGGGGCAACACGTCATTACAGGAAGAAAGGAGCAAGCCATCTATTATCTCAGCAAGAAGTTTACAGTATATGAGGTCAAGTACACTCAACTTGAGAAGACATGTTGCGCCCTAACTTGGATGGCACAAAAGCTGAAACATTATTTGTCATCATATACTACTTATCTCATTTCGCGCTTGGATCCACTGAAGTATATTTTCCAGAAGCCTATGCCCACATGGAGGTTAGCAAAATGGTAGATATTACTCACAGAATTCGACATCATCTATGTAACGAGGACGGCCATGAAGGCCCAAGCATTGGCTGATCACTTAGCTGAGAATCCTGTTGATGAGGAATACGAGCCTTTAAGGACGTATTTTCCGGATGAAGAAGTGATGCATATAGATGAGTTAGAATTGACCAAGGAACCAGGATGGAAGCTTTTCTTTGACGGAGCTGCAAACGAAAAGGGAGTCGGAATAGGAGCGGTACTTATCTCTGAAACAGGACATCATTATCCTGTTACAGCTACTCTATGTTTCTATTGTACCAACAACATGGCTGAGTATGAGGCATGCATTTTGGGCTTACGGTTAGCTGCAGACATGGATGTCCAGGACGTTTTGGTCTTGGGAGACTCGAACCTCCTGGTGCATCAGATTCAAGGTGAATGGGAAACACGGGATCTGAAGATTATACCATATCGACAATGTTTGCACGATATGAGCAAGCGATTTCGATCAGTGGAGTTTAGGCACATCCCAAGAGTTTACAATGAGGTTGCCGATGCTTTGGCCACTTTAGCATCAATGTTGCACCACCCAGACAAAGTTCATGTTGACCCATTGCCTATTCAGGTTCGTGATCAGCATGCTTATTGCAACATGATAGAGGAAGAAATGGATGGAGAGCCATGGTTCTATGATGTTAAAGAATACCTCAGGATGGGAATATACCCGGAGCAGGCGGCGCTACAACTAACATAACAGCCAGCTGAAAAACGTTAGCTAGCTAGGCTAGCGCGCAATGACTTTCTCTGATAGGGGCTTGCTTCTTTAAGCTCCGCCCAACCTATACAAGGTGCTGCTCGCTTTCTCTCAGCCACTAGTGGCTTATGTAGTGGTCGGCATTCCTACGTGCTCCTCCTTGCCCCCCTACTTAAGAATCCAAAGGTCACCTTTGGATGTTGTCGTGACGCTTTGGTTACGAAGGTTACCGCGGTCTAAGTT